>CAUYTI010035600.1:0-14478 GCA_963575145.1 Galago senegalensis | reverse complement strand
CTTTGTCACTACTGTGAATGGAATAGAGTCCTTGATTATTTTTTTGGCTTGGCTGCTGTTGGTGTATATAAAGGCTACAGATTTATGAGTGTTGATTTTGTAACCTGAGACACTGCTTTATTCCTTGATCACTTCTAAGAGTTTGGTAGTAGAATCCCTGGTATTTTCCAGATATACAATCATATCATCTGCAAAGAGTGAAAGTTTAATCTCTTATGACCCTATATGGATACACTTAATCGCTTTTTGTTCCCTGATTGTGATGGCTAAAACTTCCATTACAGTGTTAAAGAGCAATGGAGACAATGGGCAACCTTGTCTTGTTCCTGATCTGAGTGGAAATGATTTCAACTTAACTCCATTCAATACAATATTGGCTGTGGGTTTGCTGTAGATGGCCTCTATCAGTTTAAGAAATGTCCCTTCTATACCAAATTTCTTAAGTGTTCTGATCATGAAGGGATGCTGGATATTATCAAACATTTTTTCTGCATCAATTGAAAGAATCATATCGTCTTTGTTTTTTAATTTGTTTATGTGATGAATTACATTTATAGATTTATGTATGTTGAACCATCCTTGAGATCCTGGGATAAAACCCACTTGGTCGTGGTGTATGATTTGTTTGATGTATTGCTGGATTCTGTTTGTTAGGATTTTGTTGAATATTTTTGCATCAATATTCATTAGTGATATTGGTTTATAATTTTCTTTTCTGGTTGGGTCTTTTCCTAATTTGGGAATCAGGGTGATGTTAGCTTCATAGAATGTATTGGGTAGTATTCTATATTTTTCTGTGTTTTGGAAAAGGTTGAGTAATATAGGTACTAGTTCCTCTTTAAAAGTTTTGTAAAATTCTGACGTGAAGCCATCTGGTCCTGGACTTTTCTTTTTAGGGAGATTTTGTATAGTAGATGCTATTTCAGAGCTTGATATAGGTCTGTTCAACATTTCCACTGCATTCTGGCTAAGTCTTGGGAGATGATGTGCTTCCAAGTATTGGTCAATTTCCTTCAGATTGTCATATTTCTGGGAATAAAGTTTCTTGTAGTATTCATTAAGGATTTTTTGAATTTCTAAAGGGTCTGTTGTTATTTCATCTTTACTGTTTCTGATTGATGAGATTAGAGACTTTATTCTTTTTTTCTTGGTTAGGTTGGCCAAAGGTTTATCGATTTTGTTGATTTTTTCAAAAAACTAACTTTTTGATTTCTTGATCTCTTCTGTAATCCTTTTGTTTTCAATCTCATTTAATTCTGCTCTAATTTTGGTCATTTCTTTTCTTCTGCTGGATTTGGGATTGAAATATTCTTCCTTTTCCAGCTGCTTGAGATATCCCATTAAGTTGTTAACTTCCTCTTTTTCCGTTCTCTTGAGGAAGGCTTACAATGCTATAAATTTCCTTCTTAGGACTGCCTTTGTGGTATCCATGAGGTTCTGGTAACTCGTGTCTTCACTGTCATTTTGTTCTAAAAATTTGGTAATTTCCTTCTTGGTCTCATCTCTGACTCGTCTATTATTCAGCATAAGGTTATTTAGCTTCCATGTTTTTGTACGAGTCTGCAGATTCCTGTTGTTGCTGAGTTCAACTTTTATTCCCTGATGGTCTGAGAAGATGCATGGAATAATTTCCATTCCTTTAAATTTGCTGAGGTTAGATTTGTGGCTTAAGATGTAATCGATTTTGGAGTATGTTCCATGTACCGATGAGAAAAATGTGTATTCAGTTTTGTTAGGATGAAATGTTCTGTAGATGTCTGATAAGTCCAGAAGTTGAATAGTTAAATTTAAATCTAAGATTTTTTTGCTAAGCTTCTTTTTTTTTTTTTTTTGAGACAGAGCCTCAAGCTATCCCCCTGAGTAGAGCACAGTGGCATTACAGCTCACAGCAACCTCCAACTCCTGGGCTCAAGTGAGTCTCTTGCCTCCGCCTCCCAAGTAGCTGGGACCACAGGCACCCACCACAATGCCCGGCTATTTTTTGGTTGCAGCCCTCATTGTTGTTTGGCGGGTCCGGGCTGGGGATTTGAACTCGCCACCTTAGGTGTACATGGCTGGCGCCTTAGCCGGTTGAGCTATAGGCGCCGAGCCCCAATCTCTGTTTAAAATGGAGCTTATCACATATAATTCACATTATTTATCGAGAATAAATTATTGTATGTATAAACATCAAACAAACATATTTGGGGTATTGTTGTATAAATGATCATTATTTCAGGTCTCCATGTAGCAAAGTTGAGGTAGATGAACCTGTTGCTTAGATCATGATAATCATCTTTTGCAACCGTCCTTTTTTTTTTTCTTTTTTTTTGAGACAGAGCATCAAGCTGTCCCCCTGGGTAGAGTGCCATGGCATTACAGCTCACAGCAACCTCCAACTCCTGGGCTCAAGAGAGTCTCTTGCCTCTGCCTCTCAAGTAGCTGGGACCACAGGCGCCCGCCACAACGCCCGGCTATTTTTTGGTTGCAGCCGTCATTGTTGTTTGGCGGGTCCTGGCTGGGGATTAGAACCCGCCACGTTAGGTGTACGTGGCTGGGGCCTTAGCTGGTTGAGCTATAGGCGCCGAGCCATAAGTTTAAATTTCAACCCAGCTCTCCCTGTCCAGCTCTCTGGTGTGAACTTGACTTTTAGATAAAGATGCTGGGCACCAAGAAGAAACCTCCCACTCACTTCCATCCTGTCCTGAAGAAATCTTTCTTTGCAACTGTAACAACTAGAATAGCTTCCATACTTTTCAATTCATCAAGTTAATCTCTCAAACCACAACTAGAAATCAGCCATTCCTACTTCTTTTCTTTTTTTTTTTTGAGACAGAGTTTTACTTTGTCACCCTCGGTAGAGTGCTATGGCGTCACAGCTCACAGCAACCTCCAGCTCTTGGGCTTAGGCCATTCCCTTGCCTCAGCCTACCCAGTAGCTGGGACTACAGGCACCCGCCACAACGCCTGGCTATTTTTTTATTTTTTTGTTGCAGTTTGGCCCGGGCGGGGGCTGGGTTTGAATCCACCACCCTCCGTATATGGGGCCTGCACCCTACTCACTGAACCACAGGTGTCGCGCCATTCCTACCTCTTTCAACTATTCCTTGATAGAGAATCAGTGCCTGTGTTCAAGAGACACACTGCTAAGTTATACTCCAAGCACTTAAGTGCTTACAGAAGAAATCAGAGTGAGCCTGGAAATTCAGGTCAAAACTGACAGTTAACTGTCACAATGACCAGCTCAAACAACAAATGGTTTTTGAACAAATAATGCAACCCTCTATAAAAGTTTTTAAATGCCAGTGAAATGAAAGGTCAGTTGACAATTTCTGGCTACACGCCTTACAGTCTTTTCTTAAGTGTTTCTAGCCGGACATTTCCCAGAGGTATATGAAATAGTTCAGATACAGAGCATATAAAATACACAAGGGTAGCACCAGTATGTGTGTTTTAGAACTAGTTCTAAGTTTTTAGGCCTACAAGGACTCCTCTAACCACCAAAACAAACTTATTTTAAACCTAGCATATGTGAGACTAGCCAGAGGGACTGTCCAGGAAAAATTCTGTGCAAGAATGTACCTGCAAACTTTAAGTAATGTAAGCCTCTTTTAAAAATGAGTCCAAAATAAAAAGGCAAGATACATGTCATAGGAGAAAGCATTGCTTCTCCAACTTGACTGGAACCCAATCTTCTGCTAAAGGTCAAGGGACCAAAATCTCCAGTTAAAAGATCAGCAGGGCTACCATCTGTAGCTGGTTGAGACTAAGGAAGGGTTGCTGTTAAGTGTTATGATAAACCCGAATTAGATGACCTGCCCTGTTTATCTATACACAATATAATGTGGTTGATTCTCAAATACTATGAATTTCATACATGCGTATGTCCTTGTGATCACTAGGATCATGAACTTATAAAGCACCAAGAAAAACCCTTCAGTTTAAGTATTTAAAGAAAACCCTCCATCCACCCCCACTCCGTTTTTTAACCCATTCACTAACAACCTTAGAATTTGGCTTTCCCTGTCTAAGCTACCATCGCATGGAGGACGCGAGATCTTTCTGGGAGAACTGGAACATGATGCTGCATTAACTCTCAAGGATATCCAGTCGTTTATAACTCTGGCAGACACCAACACCCTTGCTTTAGAGATTTGCAAGATAAAAAGCTGGTAAAGAAAGGGAAAAATCTTTATCAACTATAGATTTACCATGAAAACTGCAGGACAAGGGGACAGTGCTGTCTTTGGGAATAACTTCTAACATTTCATATTGAAGAACGGTTTGTGTGTCACACTGTCACTCTAAAACCTTTTTAAAAGGATGAATCAAGAAAATAGCACTAAAAGAAACGGATGGTAGTCTGCTACGTGCTTGGGCCTGTGAAAAGATCAAGCTAGCAACCAGGGCAAGAGATGCTTTCATTTTCTCACACAACGCCGGAAAAATGGGAGATATCTGAACCAGCGCTTAAGGGGTATTTCAAGTCACCAGCTTCCTTTCATGAACACCCCTGCTCGCAGCTCTCGGGCCATTTCTCTCAGATTCCTGCTAACCTTCCCGCTCATTCTAATCGTCTGCAGCCCCTACCCAGCCTTCCTCATCCCTTCCTGCCTGCTACTCACAAATTCCCAACCACTCCTCCCACATTTTCTTCTGTTCCCCCTCCCCTTCCTTCACTTTCCTCCATCCTACATCGTTATCCACTCTACTTGAAACTCAGCCCTCATCCGCAATCCTACTGGCTTTAAGCCCCCCATCAGTGTCCCCGAGCTGCCTCTGCAGTCCAGGCCCGCGTCCTCGGTGCCCCTTGCTCCTATGCCTCTTCCCGACTCTGTCCCTTCCCAGCGGCACTCTAGCTCCCCGCCCCCCGACCGCTCGCGTCCGAGCCTCCCTCATTTCTGACCCCTCCATCTGCACCGCTCTGGGCTTGACCACTCCTCCGCAGCCGCCCAAAAACCGATCCCGAGAAAGGTCGAGGCGGCACCCTTTGCCCCGCACCCCCAGGCCCATTACCGGCCCCGCCGCAGCTGCCTCCTCCTGTGATGGTCTCCGCCGCCCCCGCTGCCGCCGCCGCCCTAGCCCGGGTAGAAAGGAGGGAGAATCAAGCGAATCCCGGGCCCCGCGGCGACCGTCTGGGAGCTCCCAGGGCGGCAGGGCGGGGAGGGAGGACTGGTGGGCAGGCCGGCCGGCAGGCGGCGGGGGGCGGGCGGCTCCGGCAACTCGGGCGCCCCCGGCAGCAGAAGCCCAGAACCGCCCCGGCTCTGGCTAACAATAGGCTCCGGCCGCAGAGCTCCGGCTCTTATAGGCGCCGGCACGTCCTGGACGAGCCCCGGGGCAGGCTGGGAAATGGAGTCTACGTGCCAGCCCCACGCCCAGCAGCATGCTGGGAGTTGGAGGCGGTGACTGCAGCAAAGCCAAAGCCGGCAGGCAAATGGGACTTCGGAGGCGGCGGCTCTGCTGCAGCTGCCCCTGGGAAAGCCAGTTTGATGCCACTGCAGTCTTTTCAAAAAGAAGAAAGGAGACCCTCAGCTATGATCCTCAATGACTAAACGGATTCTTTCCTAAAGCTCATTTCCTTTTCGCCAGGGCCACACTCAAGGAGCATAAATCTCCTTGCTCATGGGGTCCTAAGTGGTCAGCAGCATGACTTGTTGCAACCTGCCCAAGTTATAAAGAAGAAAATACAAGAAATATCTTGAGTTATCCACTTATACGATGGACTGATTGTTTTGTCCCCCCCCCAAATTTTTTTGCCATTATCTTATCTTTGAAATTTTGCAACCCACTTTTAAGATGGGGAACACAAAACAAAAACGTCAAAAGTTATGATTTGCCGAGGATACATATTTTTCTGTCCTTCTCTTGAACTATAAGGGTCTGCAAGATCTAGGTGCATTAGCTTGTCCCACCCCTCTGTCATTCTGTTTCCTTTTACTTTCCTCCTCTGCTTCAATACCGTGATACAGTGACCTCCTTTGCACTTCAACAGGATAATTATGCTCTTGCTTTAAGGCCTTTTGCCTGGAACTCTCTTCCACCAGTTAGCCACATGCTTACTCCCTCATTTAACACCTGCTAAAATGTCCCCAAGTCAGAGAGCACCCTTAATTGTATTTGGGGGGGGGGGAGGTCCCAAAGTGCAAGAGTAAACCCTAATTGTATTTCTAAAATAGTGTTTCTCGGCTAGGCGCCTGTGGTTCAAGTGGCTAAGGCGCCAGCCACGTACACCTAAGGTGGTGGGTTCGAATCCAGCCTGGGCCCACCAAACAACAATGACGGCTGCAACCAAAAAATAGCCGGGCGTTGTGGCGGGCACCTGTGGTCCCAGCTACTTGGGAGCCTGAGGCAGGAGACTCGCTTGAGCCCAGGAGTTGGAGGTTGCTGTGAGCTGTGATGCCATGGCACTCTACCCAGGGCGACAGCTTGAGGCTCTGTCTCAAAAAAAAAAAATAGTGTTTCTTTTGGGCGAGGTGGGTGGATTGCACAGGCTGGAGACCAGACTGAGCAAGATCAAGACCCCATCTCTTAAAAAATAGCTAGGGGTGGCACCTATAGCTCAAAGGAGTAGGGCATAGGCCCCATATGCTGGAGGGCTGGGTTCAAATCCAGCCTTGGCCAAAAACTGCAAAAATAATAAATAAATAGCTGGGTGTTGTGGTGGGCACCTGTAGTCTTGTGTAGAGGCTGAGACAAGAGAATCAGTTGAGCCTAAGAGTTTGAGGTTGCTGTGAGCTGTGACACTACAGCACTCTACCAAGGGCAACAAATGACAGTCTCAAAAATAAATAAATAAATAAATAAATGTATGTATCTCCTTAGTTTCTACCCCTTTGCCATAAATGTGTATGTATGTGTGTGTATGTATATATATATAATATATCTCATTTTATTTTTTTTCCTGAGACAGAGTCTGACTTTGTCACTCTGGCTAGAGTACAGTGGTATCATCATAGCTCACTGCATCCTCAAACTCCTGGAGTCAAATGATCCTCCTGCCTCAGTCTCTCAGGTAGCTGGGACTACAGTTGTATATCCCCACACCTGGCCCATTTTTTCTATTTTTTTGTAGAGACAGGTCTCACACTTGCTTGAGCTAATCTTGAACTCCTGGGCTCAAGCAATCCTCCTGCCTCAGTGTCCCAGAGTACTAAAATTATAGGCATAAGCCACCATGCCCAGGCTCCTTGACTTATATTTCCTCTTAGCAATCCCACTTGACATAATTTATTTTCCAGTCTTCTCTCACTTGACTAAACTCTGTGAGAGCAAGAATTGTTTTGTTTACTGTATCCTCAGCACCCAATATGAAGCCTCGTATTTGACATCTAGGAACACGGTACGTATATATTGGATAGCTGGAAGGACACCAAGATTTCAACTCAGGTTAGGCTGGTTCCCAATACTGAAGCATTTTTTTGCTGCAACAGAGAAACTAAGAAGCCAGATCTACCAGCTACCAAGCCATCTCAGCTTTAGAATTAAGAGGCTGGATGGCTTGGAAAAAATGCCAGGAATTTCATTTATCTCCCCTAGGAGACATCAAAGACTCCAAGAAGCTAGGAAATAACACTGCTAAATGAAAAAGCAGCAGATCACAAAATGCAATCCTCAGGGTACCATGCAGTGATCACCTACCTATCTGCTGAAATTTAGAGGCAATGTAACACATGACCAAGGGCATGGATCCTGGAGCCAGACTGCCAAAATATAAACCCCAGTTTCTCCAGCCACTAATGGGGTGATCCTGGGCAAGGTGCACAACTCTTCTGCCTTAGCTTCCTAATCTGAAAAATGAGGATAACAAAATGTATCCCATAGGGTTTTGTGAGGATTAAATGGCTAGTATGTAGTAAAATGTTTACCATACAATCTGTGGCAAGTAAATGTTAGCTTTTTTTTTTTTTTTTTTTTTTTTTTTAGACAGAGCCTTAAGCTGTCCCCCTGGGTAGAGTGCTATGGCTTCACTGCTCACAACAACCTCCAACTCCTGGGCTCAAGCGAGTCTCCTGCCTCAGCCTCTCAAGTAGCTGGGACCACAGGCGCCTGCAACAACGCCCGGCTATTTTTTGGTTGCAGCTGTCATTGTTGTTTGGTGGGTCCGGGCTGGATTCGAACCTGCCACCTTAGGTGTATGTGGCTGGCGCCTTAGCAGCTTGAGCCACAGGCACTGAGCCAATGTTAGCTATTTTTAATCACAATTTTTCTATTTAATTGTACAAAAGTTCGGTTTGTGATTCTGTTCTTCCTGGACATAAACAAGAAGGAAGAGAAGTCTGTCTTTGTAGAATCAGTAGGGTAAATAACAAAAAAATGCCTAATGGTCACGTTGAGCAGGCTGAAAAAGTATTTCTAGAAGTCCAGAGCTTCCGAAGTCACAGAAATTTGTCAAGGTACCATCCGCCCCAATACCAGAGCTCTGTTGGTTGATGCCACCATACTAGAAGATAGCCAAACCAAGGTCAGCACATCCTTTGAGAAGACAGTAGAATTCAATTTGCCAATAAACTTGTGATCAGTTAAAAGATCATTTGGACCTCTAATAGACATCACAACTGCTCCTCGTAGAGTCACTTATTCACCATATTTCATTGTCATGATACAATCATTAGGTGTGTTACTACAATGGTGCCAGTTTACCCATAACAACTGCAGTTCTCCTTCTGAGCTAAAGGAAGGCCTAGGAAAGGCAGAAGCTGTTCAAGAAGCTCAAGGGCAACATAATAGAAACTACAAGGACTATAAAGCTGTATACGTTAATAACACTGGATGTCTAATTCCAAATGTCATTGCTTTGTTCCAGACCATGCAACATATGTATGGATCAGCTCAGAAAGCACAAATCCCATTTGCATGATGGTTTGTTTATTTTAGGGGCAAAAAAGTCAAAGAAGAATAGGAAGGGCCAGGTGAGGTGCTCACATCTCTAATCCTAGCACTCTGGGAGGCGGAAGCAGGTGGATTGTCTGAACGCACAGGTTCAAGACCAGCCTCAGCAAGAACGAGACTTCATCTCTAAAAGTAGCTCGGTGTTGTGGCGGACGCCTATAGGCCCAGCTACTCAGGAGGCTGGGGCAAGAGGATCACTTGAGCCCAAGAGTTTGAGGTTGCTGTGAGATATGACGCCACAGCACTCTACCAAGGGTAGAGAGACTCTGTCCCCCCACCCCCCAAAAAGAAAAACTAAGGCAAGAAGATTGCTTGAGCCTAAAGAGTTTGAGGTTGCTCTGAGCTATGACGCCACAGCACTCTACCAAGGACAACAAAGTGAGATTTTGTCTCAAAAAAAAGGAGATAACTCTTAGTTGATAAGGTTGTTGAAAGAATAAAAGGAATAATGGTATAAAACAGTTTTATATTATAGTGAATACTAGCACCTATTCAGTAAACAGCACCTATTCAGTTGCCGCTGACTGTTATATCACTTCTACAAAGCTGTCCTAACTACAGTACCAACGTATAAACACTCCCTGGGACTGACCTTTGGTTTTCATCTTTGGCTGTGCTTTGTAGCACCTGCTCTTGGTCTTATGTTTCTTTTTCCTATTCGTACTCTTTCTTTTTTTTGAGACAGAGTCTCAAGCTGTAGCCCTGGGTAGAGTGCCATGGTGTCATAGCTCACAGCAACCTCAAACTTTTGGGCTCAAGTGATCCTCTTGCCTCAGCTTCCCAAGTAGTAGACTACAGGTATCCACCACAATGCCCAGCTAATTTTTCTATTTTCAGTAGAGACAGGGGTCTCACTCTGGCTCAGGCTGGCCTGGAATATGTGAGCTGGAGCAATCTACCCACCTCAGCTTCTCAAAGTACTAAGATTACAGGCATGAGCCACTGTGCCCAGCATTGTTATCTCCTTTTTAAGACGATAAAATTGAGGCTTGTGAGATTACTTTGTTCAAGGTTACATCCAGCAAGAGTAAGATCTGGGACTTGAACACAGGCCTTTCAGACAGCAAACTATATATTGTAACAGCTAGCCTTTACTACCAAAAGATAAATAAGAATACAATGCCCAGAGAGGTGAAAATAATAGAACAAAGGATATTATGTGCTGAACTTTTTAGACACAGAGTTAAGATAAAATTCTAAGCCGGGCAGTATAGCTAATGCCTGTAATCCTAACACTTTGGGAGGCAGAGGTTGGTGGACTGTCTGAGTTCAGGAGTTCAAAACCAGCCTGAAGGGCGGCGCCTGTGGCTCAGTGACTAGGGCACCGGCCCCATATACCGAGGGTGTTGGGTTCAAACTTGGCCCTGGCCAAACTCCAACAAAAAAATAGCCAGGTGTTGTGGCAGGCACCTGTAGCTCCAGCTACTCAGGAGGCTGAGACAAGAGAATCACCTAAGCCCAAGAGCTGTGAGCCGTGACGCCATGGCACTCTACTGAGGGCAACAAACTGAGACTCTGTCTCTAAAAAAAAAAAACAGCCTGAGCAAGAATTAGACCCCATCTCTACAAACAATAGAAAACTTAGCCATGCATTGTGGAAGGCACCTGTAGTCCCAGCTATTTGGGAGGCTGAGGCAGGAAGGTCTCTTGAGCCCACAAGTTTGAGGTTGCTGTGAGCTAGGACTCTATGGCACTCTACCCAGGACAACTTTGTGTCAGAAAAAAAAAAAAAGAAAAAAAGAAAGAAAAAAATCTAAGGCATTATATTTGTTTCCTGAAAAGGAATCTGTAGATTTTGCCCAATATCCCAGATATAATCATTGGACACTTCTTTTTTTCTTTTTTGAGACAGAGCCTCAAGCTGTCCCCCTGGATAGAGTGCCGTGGCATTACAGCTCACAGCAACCTCCAACTCTTGGGGTCAAGCGAGTCTCTTGCCTCTGCCTCCCAAGTAGCTGGGAACACAGGTGCCTGCCACAACGCCTGGCTATTTTTTGGTTGCAGCCGTCATTGTTGTTTGGCGGGTCTGGGCTGGGGATTCGAACCCGTCACCTTAGGTGTACGTGGCTGGTGCCTTAGCTGGTTGAGCTATAGGTGCCGAGCCGGATACTTCTTTGTGAATAATTCCACACTAACAAAAAGACAGCAGGATGTATAAGTCTGTGAAAAAGAGAATACCATGGCAACTGGAAAGCACAGACAGCAAAGAAGCTGTGTAAAGTAGTATCAAGGAAGAAATTTTCAAGAAAGATATACACAAAGGCCAGGTGGGGTGGCTCATGCCTGTAATCCCAGCACTCTAGGAGGCCAAGGCAGATGGATTGCCTGAGCTCACAGGTTTAAGACTAGCCAGAGCCAGAGTGAGACCCTGCCTCTAAAAATATCCAGGCGTTGTGGCAAACGCCTATAGTCCCAGCTACCTGGGAGGCTGAGGCAAGAGACTCGCTATTTTCAGTAGAGACAGGGGTCTCTTGAGCCCAAGAGTTTGAGGTTGCTATGAGCTGTGACACCATTGCACTCTACCCAGGGTGACAGAGTGAGACTCTGTCCCCCCCAAAAAAAGATATACACAAAATTCCTTAAATATATACACAATATACACACGTACCATTTATAAAAGCAAAGCAATAATAAGGTCAGAGGGGTGGAGTCCAGTGGTGAAGTTAAAAAGGGCAAGCTTGGCTCGGCGCCTGTGGCTCAAGCGGCTAAGGGCGCCAGCCACATACACCTAAGGTGGCGGGTTCGAATTCCCAGCCTGGGCCCGCCAAACAACAATGATGGCTGCAACCAAAAAAAATGGCCAGGCGTTGTGGTGGGCACCTGTAGTCCCAGCTACTTGGGAGGCAGAGGCGGGAGACTCGCTTGAGACCAGGAGTCGGAGGTTGCTGTGAGCTGTGATGCAATGGCACTCTACCCAGGGGGATAGCTTGAGGCTCCGTCTCAAAAAAAAAAAAAAGGGCAAGCTTAAACTCAAGGACGTGAATGAAGTCTGAAGCAAGGTTATACAGATGAATAAAGGATATTAACTAAATCCTTAAATGAAAAATCACACATTAGGGCGGCGCCTGTGGCTCAGTGAGTAGGGCACCGGCCCCATGTACCGAGGATGTCGGGTTCAAACCTGGCCCTGGTCAAACTGCAACAAAAAAGAGCTGGGCGTTGTGGCAGGCACCTGTAGTCCCAACTACTTGAGAGGCTGAGGCAAGAGAATCACCTAAGCCCAACAGCTGGAGGTTGCTGTGAGCTGTGATGCCACAGCACTCTACTGAGGGTGACAAACTGAGACTCTATCTCTAAAAAAAAAAAAAAAGAAAAATCACACATTAAAATTCAGGAAGAAAACAAAAATTTGCAATGATTAAAATGAGGAATGTGCACCTCACTGTAAGCAAATCAAATATATGAAAACATAAATTCACATAATAGGTAAGCCAGTTATAATTCATATTTCAAAAGATCACATACCGAACAAAATATATGTGGCACAACACAATAAATAATATATATATATTTTTTGAGACAGAGCCTCAAGCTGTCCCCCTGGGTAGAGTGCTATGGCTTCACAGCTCACAGCAACCTCCAACTCCTGGGCTCAAGCAAGTCTCCTGCCTCCACCTCCCAAGTAGCTGGGACCACAGGCGCCCGCCACAACGCCAGGCTATTTTTTGGTTGCAGCCATTATTGTTGTTTGGCAGGTCCAGGCTGGATTCGAACCTGCCACGTAATGTGTATGTGGGCTGGCGCCTTAGCCGCTTGAGCCACAGGCACCGAGCCAATAAATAATATTAATAGCAAGTTCCTTATAACTGACATTAATCTGATTAAAGATTTAATTCATATACACCTTTTCAGTCTCTGAATTTGGAAATGCAAATGTTAAGCTTACTTGAAAGTTCCAAAACAGGGTGGTACCTGTGGCTCAAAGGAGTAGGGCACCAGCCACACATCCCGGAGGTGGCAGGTTCAAACCCAGCCCCGGCCAAAAACTGCCAAAAGAAAGAAAAAAGGGTATTTACAGGACAAACACAAGAATTGTGCAGGATTGCTATTGATGAAATAGTACAAAAAGGATATAGCAGTATTTGTGCCATTCCTGTTGAGGCCAGAACAGATCAAATTTCTGTAGACTAGTAGAGAAACCCTACAGAGGTAAGGATGCTGACCAATAACTCAGTAACATGATAACATTTTTTTTTTCTGAGACAAAGTCTTACTATGACATCCTGGGTAGAGTGCCATGGCATCATAGCTCATAGCAACCTCAAACTCTTGGGCTTAAGAGATCCTCCCACCTCAGCCTCCCAAGTAGCTGAGACTATAGAGACACCCACCACAATGCCCAGCTAGTTTTTCTATTTTTCAGTAGAAACAGGGGTCTCACTCTTGCTCAGGTTGGTCTCAAACTCCTGAGCTCAGGTAATCCACCCACCTTGGCCTTCTCAAGTGCTGGGATTATAGGCGTGAGTCACAACAGCTGGCCTTAAATGACTTCTTAAATAAATTATTTACATGGGCAAACATTCTCATTGGGCCATTATATTGGACAGTCTTATTACTTAATATCCACATTTCATGTAGTGGCTAATACTCAATGCTTAAGAGTTCTGCAATGACCCTCCCCCTTTTATTTTTCTATAACTCCTTTTTAACTACCAAGTCTTTATGGCTTGATTTTCTATGTTGAACCTATATGCTTTATGGGAGCAATATTCAATATAGTAAGTCAGATAGTATACTACTCTACTTCTCAAGGGGGCCTAAAATCTATCTTTTCTGCTTCTCATATGACCTTGCACTAATGGAAATATTAAAACATCTACTTATTTAAATATAAATTGTCATGTTATTAAAAAGATAAAAAATTTCACTTCTACAAATATGTGTTCTAGATACGTACAAAAAACTCAAGATTCATGTTCAAATATATTTAACTTAAATGGCATCCATAGACAATGATCATTTTTTAAAAAAGAATGATATAGGGCTCAGCGCTTGTGGCTCAAGAGGCTAAGGCGCCAGCCACATACACCTGAGCTGGCGGGTTTCAATCAAGCCCGGACCCGCCAAACAACAATGACGACTGCAACCAAAAAATAGCCGGGCCTTGTGGCGGGCGCCTGTGGTCCCAGCTACTTGGGAGGCTGAGGCAGGAGACTCGCTTGAGCCCAGGAGTTGGAGGTTGCCATGAGCTGTGATGCCACAGCACTCTGCCCAGGGCGACAGCTTGAGGCTCTGTCTCAAAAAAAAGAATGATATACAATTCCAAATTCTAATATAGAAAGAATGTCAAGGTATGTTAAATACACAAATCAAATTGTGGATTATTAGTATAACATGAGCCTACCTAAGTATCTGTGTGGGTGGGTGTTTGTGTATGTATGTGGCAGGGGGAACAATTTTTTACAATGATTACTTCTATAGAATAGCACTATGAAGTAAGGGGGGAAAGTTATAGGCTATTATTCTTTACTTTTTGAATTTATCATTTTGTATATTACTTTCATAATAAAAAAGCTAGCCTAAAAATTTCCTTTAATTGAAAGGATCAATAGTGAATATGCAATTTTTTAAGGCAAATTGAACAATTACAATGCCCTACCACTATATGAA
>CAUYTI010035595.1:0-19892 GCA_963575145.1 Galago senegalensis | reverse complement strand
TAGGCTTTTAATAGAAAGCAAAGAAAAACAACGCAGAACTAAATTTTTAAAAAGAACAGCTTTGCAGAAGCTCTTTAGTTTGATCAGGTCCCAATAGTGTATTTTTGATGTTGCTTCAATTGCCCGGGGTGTCCTCCTCATAAAATGTTCGCCCAGGCCGATTTCTTCAAGTGAATGTTTTAAAACAATAACTGAGAAAATGACATGAAGGCTGTGTTGACCAGTTTGACAGAAGTATTTCAGATTGCATGTGAAAACCCCACACTGTACCCCAGAAGTGCATTAATGTACATAGTTACCATTCAATAAAAAAAAAAGGAAAAAAAATAAATAATGTGTCACAAAAACAGCGATGAAGGTGCTCTTTGATAAAAGTCTCTGACATCGAGAAGGCTAAAGATCAGTCTCTGTCCACAGGTTTTCCTCTGCTTTAGTTTGCTCAGGCTGCCATAATAAAAACAAAAGCAAAACCAACCACATTCAGGGTGGCTGAAACACAAGGAATTTATTTTCACAGTTCTGGAGGCTGGGAAGTCTAATTCGGATCAAGATTTCAGCAGCTTTGGTTTTGGTGAGGGCTTTGTTGCTGGCTTATAGATGGCAACTTTCTCAATACCCGCTCTCAGGGCCTTTCCTCTGGGCCCCGGGGACAAGGCTTGCTGGTCTCTCTTACAAACACACTGATAACACTGAGGCTCTAGTCTACAGTCTCACTCTTTTCTCTTTTTAAAAAATTTCAGAATATTATGAGAGTACAAACAATTAGGTTACAATATTTGCACGTGTTAGGTAATGTCCCTGTTGTCAGGAGGTGTGCCACATACCCGTTCATTGTTGCTATTAGGTGAGAACACACTGACCCCCTGCCCTCCTCTCCTCTCCTATCCCCCCAACTTGAATTAAATTGAGTTTTTATCTTATGTGGGTGAGTATTAGTTCATCTACTGGCTTCATGTTAGTGTTGAACGCATTGTATACTTGATTTTCTAATCTTGTGATACTTAACTAAACAGAATGTTCTCCAAGCCTGTTCAGGTTAGTACAAGAGATGTAAACTCTCCTTCTTTTCATGGCTGAATAGTATTCCCTGGTATACATACACCACAGTTCAGGGGTCGAGGGGCACTTGAGTTGATTCCATATTTTGGTGATTGTGAATTAAGCTGTGATAAACATTCTTGTACAAGTGTCCTTATGATAAAATGATTTTTCTTCCTTTGGGGTAGAAACTTAGTAATGGAATTTCAGCATCAAAAAGAAGGTCTAGGCTTGGCGCCTGTGGCTCAAGCGGCTAAGGCACCAGCCATATACACCTGAGCTGGGGGGTTCGAATCCAGCCCAGGCCCACCAAACAACAGTGACAGCTGCAACCAAAAAATAGCCAGGTGTTGCGGCGGGCACCTGCAGTCCCAGTTACTTGGGAGACAAGGCAGGAGACTCACTTGAGCCCAGGAGTTGGAGGTTGCTGTGAACTGTGATGCCACAGCACTCTACCCAGGGGGACAGCTTGAGGCTCTGTCTCAAAAAAAAAAAAAAAAAGAAGGTCTATTCTGAGTTCTTCGGGGATCCCTCATACTTTTTCCATTGGGGCTGTGTGACTTTGCGATCCCACCAACAGTCTCTCCATACCCATGGCAGCATCTGTAGCTGTGGGACTTTGTGATGTGGTCAGTTCTCACTGGGGTTAGGCGATTTCCCAAGGTGGTTTCCATTTGCATTTCTCTAATAATTAGGGATGATGAGCATTTTTTCAGGTGTTTGCTGACCATTCGTCTGTCTTCTTCAGGGAAGGCTCTGTTGATGTCTCTTGCCCCATGGTGATAGGATTGTTTGCTCTTCTTTGTTGATTAATTTGAGTTCCCTGCAGATCTAGTTATCAATCCTTTGTTATACAGTTACAAATCTTATGACCTCCTTTGAGCTTAATTACTTCCTTAAAGGCCCCTCTCCAAATACAGCCACAGTGGGAGTAGGGTTTCAACGTATAGTTTTGAGGAGTATGCAAACATTTTGCCCATGACATGCCACCCATACGCAGGACATTTATATCATGTTACGTGGGATATGACCATGCTATTGCCTTCATATGGAGACTAAGTGTAATTTAGGAAGATGTATATGGGAGTGAGTCAATAAGGGATGGGCTCGTGAGGGATAATTTTATGTATCAGCTGGACAAGGCCATCAGGTGCCTGGATATTGAGTCACACATTATTCCGGGTGTTCCTGTGAGGGTGGTTTTGGGTGAGTTTAACATTAAAATTGATGGAGAAAGTAAAGCAGAGTGCCTTCCTGATATAATGAGCTTAATCTTACCAGTCGAAACCCTGAGTAGTTGACCCTCCCTGAATAAAAGAGAACTCCTTTTGCCTCACTGTGTTTAAGCTGGGACATCATTTTTCCTGCTTTCTTACTTTACCTGAAACATTGTCTCTTTCTCCTTCTTGGATGAGAACTATGCCGTGAGCTCTCCTGAGTTCCTGGCTTGCTGACTACAGATCATGGGGCTTGTCAGCCTCCTAATAGGATGAGCCAATCCTTTGTAATAATCTCAATCTCTCTCTCTCTCTTCTCTGGAGAACCCTCACTGATCTGACTGATGTACCTTTATAACCCATTCTTCAATATGTGCTTTAAAGCCGGGCATGGTGCTCACATCTGTAATCTCAGCACCTGGGAGGCCAGGGAGTGTGAATTGCCTGAGGTCACAGGTTCGAAGCCAGCCTGAACCAGAGAAAGCCCTTGTCTCTAAAATAGCCAGGCTTTATGATGGGCACCTGTAGTCCCAGCTACTCAGAAGGCTGAGGCCAAAGAATCACTTAAGCCCAGGCGTTTGAGGTTGCTGTGAGTTGTGACGCCACAGCACTCTACCAAGGGTGACATAGTGAGACTCTGTCTCAAAAAAAAAAAAAAAAACACATGTGTTTTAAAACAGATCTTCAAACTTTAAGTAAAATGTACCTTATTTAAGAAGCAATGTGTTAGTAACTGAGATAAAAATAAAATGCCATGGTTTGGGGGTTAATAAAATCATAGATGCATAAACATTGGCCTCTGAAGCAGAACCACGGTAGTTTTTTTGAGAAACTGAGAGAACTCTGTGCAATTTCAGTTCATCCACTTATTTGGCTCATCGCAGGAACCTCAAGGCACATGAAATAAAGTGTCATTACCAGAAGCAACTTCCTTAATAGTCTAAGATAAACCTCAGCTTTGGGGGGGGGTGCAAAGCAACAAATAAATAGACTAAGCGCTGGTGTTTGCTTACTGTAGGCCCAAATCCCAAGGATGTATTCCCTCTCACTATCTCAGTGTAACACCAAAGGTCAAAAATTACATATCTGTGTCTAACTACACAGACAGATACAGAAGTGTGTGAGAGAGAGAGAAACAGTAACTATGGAAACATTAATTAGGAGAATTCCTTTTAATTTCCTTACCATGAAAAAGATGAATATTAAATGTTGTATGTGTCAGCATGAAAGCACAGAGCAGCTTTCACAAACACAAGAACCAACTTCTTAAAGCCGGAAGACAGAGGTGGTTTAAAGATCATGTCCTGGGCTTGGCGCCTCTGGCTCAAGTGGCTAAGATGCCAGCCACATACACCTAAGGTGGCAGGTTCGAATCCAGCCCGGGCTGCCAAACAACAATGGCGGCTGCAACAACAACAACAAAAAAATAGCCAGGCGTTGTGGCAGGCGCCTGTAGTCCCAGCTACTTGGGAGGCTGAGGCAGGAGACTCGCTTGAGCCCAGGAGTTGGAGGTTGCTGTGAGATGTGGTGCCACAGCACTCTGCCCAGGGGGATAGCTTGAGGCTCTGTCTCAAAAAAAAAAAAAAAAATAAAGATCATGTCCTTTTCCAATAACTGCCTGCAAGGAAGGTCAACATCAAGTGACTAGGTCTAGATCACCTGATCCCTTGGACACATAAACCAAGAAAAACAAAAAGTTTAAAGATGTTAACAAAGAAAAATTATTTTAAGGGAAAAGCCATTAGGACAAGTCAGAAGATTACTGTGAAATTGAGAGCAAAAAAACTGAGGCAAAGCTGCTTCTGTTGAAAATGTCCTGCACATTCCTAAAAGGACACGAGTCTCAGTGGCCTATGAAGCATCACCCAGGACACCTGGCCAAATGTGTAGAGCCTGGTCCCAGTGACCTTTGACATATCACCCAGGACACCTGGCCGAATGTGTAGAGACAGGTCCCAGTGACCTTTGACATATCACCCAGGACACCTTGCTGAATGTGTAGAGACAGGTCCCAGTGACCTTTGACATATCACCCAGGACACCTTCCCAAATGTGTAGAGACAGGTCTCAGTGGCCTCTGAAGCATCACTCAGGACATCTTGCCTAATGTGTTGAGACAAATCTCAGCGCCTCCGAAATATCACCCACAGACACCTTGCAAAAGGTGTCATGTAATTTTTAAGATCACTCTGCTGTGATTTGGACATGGTTTTCTTGCTCCCTTCAAATCTCATGTTGAAACTGATTCCCCACTTTGGCAGTGACAGGAGGTGGGGCCTAGCAGGAGGCGTTTGGGTCATGGGGGCAGACCCCTCATAAATGGCTTGGTGCTGCTCCAGAGGGGGCGAGTGAGTTCTCACTCTGGCAAGACAGGAATTAGTTCTCTCAGGAATGGATTTTTCCCACAAAAGTGATTTAGTCTAAAGCGAGGATGCTCACTGTCACGTTGACTTCTGCCTTGTTGTGACACAGCCAGAAAGCCCTCACCAGAAGCGGAGCAGGCCCCAGCGCCAGCTCCTCATGCAGCCTGCAGAACCGGAGCTAACTTCACCTCTTCTCTTTATACAATGGACTACGACATCCTCTGGACTCAGAGAACATCCAATCACTCTTCTTTTATTGAAAAACAAATCATCTATTCATTTAACAAATATTTATTAAGCATCTCTTTTCTTTCTTCCTTTCCACATCCAAAACTCCAAAGCCTCACATCACCAGCACCCCCAGCACAACCTTCTAATCTCACAGTGATATTTAAAGATGTTTTTATAGGACTCCATCCAGACTTGCTCCTCCGAAAATCCCAAACATGAGCTCCCACATCTCTTGCCCAACACACACTCAGAGGCTCCCAGCCCCACAGCTTGGTTAATGTCTCGTTAAAGGCAAGTGGACTGATAATGACAACTAAAGCTTCACACGTAGGAGAGCACACGAATTCACAAATATTAATTAGAAGATTGCGAGATATTTTGAAAAAGAGATGGTAGCAAATACCACCCACCTACTACCCACATATTCTGTCACACGCAAACATACACACCCCCATGTTAGAAAAATAGAGATTGGACCCCCTAGGGAATGACTTGGAAAAGTTTTCTACTTCTAAAAGGTGCCCAACTTCTTTCTAAAATAACAAATCAGTGTGGTTCCTGCAAGGGGAGTGTGGAAGAGAACACAGCCCCCCTTGGCAATATGAGAAAGATTTGAATATTCCATTTTATCTAGATGTCTAACTAAAAGGAAAAACTGAGTTATGACTTCATCACTTCAATATAACACAGTCATCATCATCATCATCATCGTCTGTCTGGAGGAGAGCGGTAGGAAGTATTGTCTTGTCCACACAACTTTACAGAAAGGTTTGGATTAATTTTATCACACGCTGCAACATTGGAAACCATTCATTTTTCTCCCTTTTCTGTTAATGAAAATATTTCAGTTAGAACTCAAATTCACTGCTCACACTTAACCAATCACGAAGATTAAAAAGGGACGGTGAGTTTTCCTTTGGCTTTGCTTGCCTCTGTCTTTGGCTGTATATCAAATGCACTCAAGTTCTCAATTTCGCCATCATAATTCTTTAATAATGTGGCTTGTAGTATTGATCTCAGTAAACAGACCCTAGAGAGCCTAATAGATTTGAGGGATTTTATGAGCGGTAAGTAGGCCCATTTGGTTGTGTCCTGCAGAGTAATTAATGTCCGAGTCAATTTCCTCTGTCTTTGCACAGGCAGCATCTACTCTTGGCTAACGTAGGCTTTGAGCAGAAGTGGAATGGGGCTGATTCAGAGCTGAGGCTCTGAAGCCCGGCCACCGAAGTGGAAAACTGACTCCACCTGTGACTAGTGACTTGGGACCTCTTTATTCATTCACTCAAAAATATTAATAAATAATTCAAAATATTTATTGAATGCTGACAATCTGCTACATGTCATTTTAAGTACTTATGATGCAAAGGCAAACAAACAAAGTTAAGTCCTTGCCGTTCTGCAGTTTATTCTAACCAAAAGAGAGAGAGAGAAGTGGGAGAGAGAGAGAATGAGGAAGAGTGATCATAAACAAGTAACTAAACATGGTATGTTAGAATATTTTAAGTGTATTGAGGGATAAGATACCGAGTAGACTGGAAGGATTATAAAGTGAGGGGTCGTCATTTTAAATAAGTTAATGGTTTGGGTAGACCTTATTGACACTTGAGCAAAAGCCTGAAGTGGGTAAGAAATTTAGCTACACCATGTCTGTATAATTCAAGGAACATCATGGAAGCTCTTTGGGTAGAATAGACTAAGATGAGGGCAAATAGTAGGGAGGAAGTCAATTAGGTAGAGGGGCAGAGTAAGGGTGCAGATTATATGATCCTTAGAGAAGGCCATAAGAATTATACTCCAGGTAACACTGGGAGGGGACTGTGTAGATTTCAGCAGAGGAGTGACATAATCTGACTAATATGGAAAAGAATTATTCTGATTTCTGTGTTAAAAATAGACTGGAGGCCAGTCACAATGGCTCACACCTATAATCCTAGTACTTTAGAAAGCCAAGGTGGGAGGATCTCTTGAGCTCAGGGCTTTGAGCAAGGCCCCATCTCTAAGAAAAAATAGAAAACTTAGCTGGACATGGTGGCACCAGCTACACTCCCAGGTATTCGGGAATCTGCGGCAGGAGGATGGCCTGAGCCCAGGAGTTTGAGATTCAGTGAGCAATGATGAAATTATGGCACTCTAACCCAGATGACAGAGAGAGACCTTATCTCAAAAAAAAAAAAAAATAGTTTGGAGTAGGTATGTAGGAAGAGAGAAAACACAGAGATCTGTTAGAAAACTATTTCAAAAACCCAGAGAAATACAACGCTGATTACACTAGGGACAGTGAGACATAATCTGATTCTGAATGCATTTTCAAGGTAAAATCAAAAAGATTCCCTGGTAGATTAGATGTGGGAATTGAGAGGAAGAAAGGAATCACGGATGACTCCACCTGGGTGGGGCAATCACGTGACAGAACGCTGCTGCTACCTATGGAAATGAGGGAGGCTGGCGGGGGGGGCGCGAGTTCAGGAGGACATTGGTTCTGTTTTGGACACACTGCCCTCCAGCTCAACACGTGAGATTTCTAAGTGAACATGACAAGGACAGAATTGGATGTGTCTGTCTAGAGTTTGGAGGAGAAAGGGAGACCAGAGACACACACTTGGGAAACATGAGCATCAAGAAAGCCACAAAGGAGACCACAGAAACATAAAGAGGACAAAAGCCTGAGCCACGCGACGCTCCAACTTCAAGAGGCTGGGGAGGGCAGGCAGAGTCCACAAAAGGAGACTGCAGAAAAGACCAGTGAGGCAGGAGGAAACCGGGAGGGGGGGAATCCTGGAAGTCAGGAACATGCAGGCAGAAGAGAGTGAATCATTCCAAATGTTGATGAAATTAACTACTGAATTTAGCAACAAGAAGATTATCTGTGACCTTCCAAGGGTAATTTAAGTGAAGTAGTAGAGGAAGAAGTCTGATTAGAGTTAATTTCAGAGTGAAAGGGCATCCCTCCGTCCCTCCCTGCTCTCTGCTTTCCACTCTCTTTCTCCTCTCTTCCTCCACTCTCTTCCTTCTTTCTAACATAAAAATAAACTTATATTTTTGTACCCTTAAAAAAAAATGAGCGAAAGAGAATAATTGGGAACTTGGAAATGGTAAGTGTAAACAGTTATTGTAAAGAGCTCCTGGAAAAAAGTTGAAAAGAAACAGGGTCTGTGGGATGAGTTTTCCAGGGTTCTTTTCTTTTCTGTGTTTTTACAAAGGGAGAAGCAGCAGTGTGTTTGTTGCTAACAAGACTGTTCCAGTGAAGAGTAACAATATGCAATGTAGGAAAGAAGGGGAGACGCTGCAATGATACCCCTGAGCAGATGAGAAGGACGGGCGAGGTGAATGGCAGATAACCAGCAAGACTGGTCTAAATCAGACCAGGGACAGGGGTCCTGTAGTAACAAGGGAGAAAGCAGAAAATGAGAACACAGGTGTTGGCAGGCGGCTAAATGTGGGAGCCACAGTCTTGTCTGAGTGTTACAATGTTTTCTTTAGTGCAGTAAAAAAGTCATCAGAAGGGTTTATGGAAGGTGACATTGGGGGTCCCACCTGTGCCCCATAGGCTGCAGGCGGATGACTGGAGGCTTGTTTTACTTATCTGTTGTGTTGGATATCCCACAAAATATGCATAGATCTTTTTTTTGCTCATCAACTTTCGTTAGTGATTGTGTATTTAGTGTGTGGCCCAAGACACCTCTTCTTCTTCCAATGTGTGGTAGAGAAAGAGGGAAAGGTTGGACACCCCTGGGAGGGCATGAGAGCGACTATGCCGGGAAATACAGTAGGAGTGCCAGGCAGAACCGAAGGAATACTTGAAGTCCATAATTGTGCATTTAAAAAGGAGATCAAACTCAAATTAAACAATAAGAAAAGTGCAAATAACCCCATCTATAAGCAGGCAAGAGATTTGAACAGAAACTTCTCTGAGGATGACAGACGAATTGCCAACAAACACATGACAAAATGCTCATCATCTTTAATCATCAGAGAAATGCAACTCAAAACTACTCTACGATACCACCTAACCCCACCAAGATTAGCCCACATCACAAAGTCCCGAAACAGGTGTTGATGTGGATGTGGAGAAAAGGGAACACTTCTACACTGCTGGTGGTATTACAAACTAATATAGCCTTTTTGGAGAGAAGTAGGGACAATTCTCAAAGATCTAAAAATAGAACTTCCATTTGACCCTGCAACCCCATTACTAGGTATCTACCCAGAAGAACAAAAATCATTTTACCTCAAAGACATTTGCACCAGAATCTTTATTATGGCTCAATTTGTAATCGCCAAATTGTGGAAGCAACCTAAGTGCCCATCAACCCCTGAATGGATCAACAAACTGTGGTATATGTATACCGTGGAATATTATGCAGCCATTAAAATGGAGACTGTATATCTTTTGCTTTTACCTGGATGGAGGTGAAATACCTTCTTCTTAGTAAAGTATCACAAGAATGGAAAAATAAATATCCAATATACTCCATACTAATATAAAATCAATATATAAACAATTACATGCTCATAAGAACAATAAAACACAATATAGTCTAGTATAGGGGTATAGGGAAATAAGTGGAGGGTGATGGCAGAAGGTGGGACGGCATGTGCAGGATCTCAGCTACAGTACACATTGTGAGGGTGCAACATGCCTCCTGGGTGAGGGGCTCTTTTACAACGGGAACTTTACCCTGAAGTGAGAACAATGAAACCTAAAACCCTGTACCCTCATATTAATTTGAAATAAAAAACAAATTTAAAGAATATTATAAACAAAATAAAATAAAATTCTGCAAAAAAATAATAAAGAGAAGATCAAAAGAGACAAAGAATAGAGAAGGGAGTGGTTCTAACAACTGACCATAAAATGTAAGGTGGGTAAAGAGAAGAGAGAGACAGCAGGCAGGTGAAGAGGTGAGGCCAATCAACAGAGGACAGTCCTCGTGGGACCCCACGATGTTTGAGTGACAGTCCTCGTGGGACCGCACCATGTTTGCGTGACAGTCCTTGTGGGATCCCACCATGTTTGAGTGACAGTCCTTGTGGGACCCCACCATGTCTGAGTGACAGTCCTTGTGGGACCCCACCATGTTTGAGTGACAGTCCTCATGGACCCACCATGTTTGAGTGACAGTCCTCATGGACCAACCATGTTTGAGTGACAGTCCTTGTGGGACCCCACCATGTTTGAGTGACAGTCCTCATGGGACCCCACCATGTTTGAGTGACAGTCCTCATAGACCCACCATGTTTGAGTGACAGTCCTCATGGGACCCCACCATGTTTGCGTGACAGTCCTTGTGGGATCCCACCATGTTTGAGTGACAGTCCTTGTGGGACCCCACCATGTTTGAGTGACAGTCCTCGTGGGACCCCACCATGTTTGAGTGACAGTCCTTGTGGGACCCCGCCACATTTGAGTGACAGTCCTCATGGACCCACCATGTTTGAGTGACAGTCCTCATGGGACCCCACCATGTTTGAGTGACAGTCCTCATGGGACCCCACCATGTTTGCGTGACAGTCCTTGTGGGATCCCAGCATGTTTGAGTGACAGTCCTTGTGGGACCCCGCCACATTTGAGTGACAGTCCTCATGGACCCACCATGTTTGAGTGACAGTTGTTGTGGGACCTCACCATGTTTGAGGGACAGTCCTCATGGACCCACCATGTTTGAGTGACAGTCCTCATAGGACCCCACCATGTTTGAGGGACAGTCCTCATGGACCCACCATGTTTGAGTGACAGTCCTCATAGGACCCCACCATGTTTGAGGGACAGTTGTTGTGGGCCCTCACCATGTTTGAGTGACAGTCCTCGTGGGACCCCACCACGTTTGAGTGGAGTCAGCACAAAGAGCAGTGAGATGGAAGAGAATGCAATGCCGATGATGGAGGGTTCCAGGTCACGCACAGGGGAACGGGCTGGGCAGGTGGGGTGGAGGGCAACGCCGTCAGAGGGGATGACTTCCAGGAATGAAGAGCACAGTGTTAAAAGGACCAAGTATATTTTAAAAAGCAAGAATTATGACAGGAGTAATATTAGAGAGTTCTATTGAGGAAGAAGATAAATGATAGGAAAATAAAGGGAACTGCTTGAAGAATCTGAAGATGAGAGCAACAGTAAGTGGTAACGGGTAATTTCATGTAATGGCCTCAGAGTCAAAGACGGAAATGTTTAGAAAGGAATAATTTGACTGTTTCTAGCATAAAGAAATGACAAATATTTAAGGTGCTAGATATCCTAAGTACACTGATTTGATCTTTATAAATTATATGAATGAGGCTGGGCACAGTGGCTCACCCCTATAATGGTAGCACTCTGGGAGGCCGAGGCAGGTGGATTCCTGAGCTCAGGAGTTCAAAACTAGCCTGAGCCAGAATGAGACCCCATCTGTACTACAAAAAAAACCTGAAAGTAGAAAACCTAGCCCGGCATTTTGGAAGGCACCAGTAGTCCCAGCTACTCAGGAGGCTGAAGCAGGAGGATTGCTTGAGCCCAGAGTTTGAGGTTACTGTGAGGTATGGCGCCATGGCACTCTACACATGGTGACAGAGTAGGAGTCTGTCTCAAACATAAATAAATAAATAAAATGAATGTATTCAGTTATCACATGTACCCCAAAGCTATGTGCTCCTATTAGGCAGCAACTAAATTTGTTTTGTTTTGTTTTTTTAAAGAAATAAAAGAAAAGAGAGAGAATGGTTTGGAAACATCAATGGATGAGCAAAGAGGAATCCCACCCCTCTCTAGGCCTGGCAGGGTTATGGGCACAGAGAGCCGCCACTAAGGATGCCTGCAGGAAAGGCGCGTCCTGTGGGAAGGGCCAGCTCCACTCCAGAAAGAAGAGGAGGCAGTCAGGGAAATGGTGGAGATATGGAAAATTCTGCAGATAATGGACTGTGATTTTCACAGGGCATGATGAAAGGATTTCAGAAGGTGAGGAGGAAGGAAAGATGATGTAATAGAAGACACACGTGGGAGTAAGAAGAATCGGGATTCCAGTGAAGATGAGGATTGTAACCACATTCCACTGAGTGAAAGCAGATAGCGTTATGAAGATGCCGAGGGTGCTGGAGATGGGGAATAGTGTAATAAGTACGCACCCACCATCCAAATTTAACCCATGAGATCTGGCTTCCACCCCACCACCCCACTGAGACTTTCCCATAATGTCACCAGATCCAAAGAGCACGGCCCAGTCCCCACCTTACTTGGCTCTCATCAACATTTAATCAACTTCACTCCCCCCTTTTTACAGAACCTCCTCCCTTTACTTCACAGTGCTACTCACTCCAGTGTCCTCTGGGCTTTCTCGCTGGTGTTTCTCACCCTCCCTGGTTGGGTCTTCTTTGTCCTGACCTAGGTGTCAGAGCTTCTCACATTCTGCTCTGCTCCAGTCGATCCACTCAGTTACTTACCTCACAGTGAACAGCCAAGCTGGATATCACTCAGGCATCTCGCACCTCAGATGCAGTTGGGCAATTAAGTTCACGAACCCGCCCTAGACAAGTGCTACATACCTCATTGCTGAATATCACTACAGTCCCCTTGCAAGTTCTCCCCTTGGCCTTCGGGTGACCACAGTGACACTCAGCAGTGAGGTATGTAGCATGTTAGTTGTTCAACCTCGTAGACTGTAACTCTGGGGTTTCTCTCACAAAACATCTCAGCCACCAACTCCAATCTTCTTCCTTTCAGTGAGTAACCCTGACATCCATCCAGTGGCAAAAGTTAAAAACCTAGAAAATGGGCTTCATTCCTCCTTATCCAGCTGCACCCTCATCCGGGGCTTATTAAGTCCTGCTAGTCTCCAAACTACCTTTCAACTGTCCACTCTCTGGAAGATTCTCTGTTGCTACCTTACCCCGGCCCCCATTATCTCTTTGCCACCTACCTGCCCCATAACTTGTCTCCCCATATCTTGTTTTCCTCAAAGCTGTAATCACACAGTACCAAAAATGAACTTTTTAAATGTAAGTCAAACCATAACTCTCCCTTGCTTGAAACTACTGAAAACGATCATTCCAGATGAAAAAGACAGTTTAATTTATTTTTAATGTATTTATGTTGTGAAAGTTGAAAAGGTCTTTTAATTGTGGCATTAAACCTAAGTGCCATAAAGAATAACTGGACACTTTTGACTGTTTGAAATCAAACCCCAGAAAACAAAATATCAAACTGGGATATTTGCTGGGATATTTGCTGCTATATCATCAAGCATAACTTCCTTAATTACAAATGAAGCATTTTACAAGAAACTGAGGTAAATCAATAATGAAAAGAAACCTTTAGTAGAAAAAATGGTTAAAAGGTGTGAGTAAGTCACAAAAGTTCAAATAGAAAAAAAATTGCAGACATAAGAAAAGAAACATAGTCCTAAGTAATTCATTGCCCAAGACACTGAGATACATTTTTTTTTTGTCAAATAGGTAAAAATCAAAACACTATTGTGGAGAGGGTAGAAAACCAGGCATTCTCAACACCTGGAGGGAGCAATTTTAATGAACTCATTCTGAAAGAACGAGTAAGCATTATCCTTAAAAGTATAAAAACACATAATAATATCAATAACAACACTTGTAAAAATGTGCCAAGATTTAAGTTCAACAATGTGGCACCATTTTTGTTATAACAAAACAAACCAAAAAATAAATAAATAAATGCAGACAAGTAAATACTATACAATTTACAAAAATAGAAAAAATGACCTTATAAATAACAAATTAAAATTGCTTTAAGATATCTTCATTGAGGAACCATTATTCTGAGATTGTGACCCAGGCTTCTTACCATGGTCTAGATCCTGGACCCTGCAAGATCTTGGCCTTTTCTAGCACTCTTTATCATTCTTCTCAGCTACTAAACAATATCCTCACTGCATTCTTTATTTATTTTATTTATTTATTTATTTTGCAGTTTTTGGCCACGGCTGGGTTTGAAACCGCCACTGCCACCTCTGGTATATGAGGCCGGTGCCCTACTCCTTTGAGCTACAGGTGCCACCCTTCACTGCATTCTTTCAATCTCTCAAACACATGCATGCCATAGTATTACTGCCTCAGGGCCTTTGCACCTGCTCTGCTTCTGCAGGGACGTTCTTCCCCTGACTCTATGTGGCTAACACCCTTAGGGTTGTGGCCTATGTGTCACTTTCTCAGACGATCTTTTCCTGGTACTATAACTAAAGATATTCCCTCACTCCTAATTATTATCTCAGGTCCTGGTTTGATTTCTTCATATTATCCTGTAATTCTTTTGTTTGTTTTTTCTTTTACATATTTGGGGGGCAGGGTGGAACTGGCCTTCACCTCCACTAGAACACACCTCCTTGCAGACAGAGAGCCATATTTCCTTTGTTTACCTGTTGTTTATCCCCAGCGCTTAGCACACGAAAGGTATTTAATAAACAGGGTGACCATATAATTAATTATACAAACAGGAGCACTTCTGAGAAAGATAGGGTGATGTTAATAATTCTTCCAGGACAAAAAGTATGAACAGGAGAGTCCCAGCTAACCTTAAAGTCCCAGCTAACCTTATCAAAAAACATGTCCTGTAAATGCAGGAATGACCATGGGTGGAGGAAAATGTAACAATTTCATTCGGGAAAGAGATAGCTCAAAATAGATAAATATTAATTTGTTTTTAAAAGTAGTTTTCTGATCTCTTTCCTCCTTCCTTTTATGCTATTTCTCATCATTAGTGTCCATAAACAAGTGTAGCAAGATTCCGATGTATCTTTTGGGCTGACCTTCAAATGTTATTCAGCCAGCTAATCAATAGGACCTGTCTCAAACTATAATTCTTCTTCCCCATTCTGATCACTGCCTCTTCATTGTACTTCACCAAAAATAATACCATGCAAACACTCCTCAGGAAAATATTTCTAACTTAGAATAGGGGTTTGTCAAGGCTGAATTCAGAACCGCTGTTAAATACGTTGCCAATTTCCCTCTAAGCTGTGATAACTAAATTAATGAGAATCAATTTTATTTCCTACTGCTTGGCCAGAATAGATTAGAAATAAGTAAGAATTTAGTCACATATCTGCCACAATCAATCTTATTAAATAATTCAGCCTTCCACAATACCCTGGAGCTCTACCCATTTATCAAGGCTGGTGTACAAATACATGTGTGTGCGCACACACACACACAGAGACTAATGGTGGCCAACAAGAGTGTAATTAAGTCTTGACACTCAAGGGTGTCCACACCTCAAAGAGACAAGCGTATTCCTGTGTGAATTGTTGGGACAATAGCACGAGTAGAATGAAGCTAAATTCAAACCAAGCTCAAAAAGTAACTATAGGATTATCTAACCAGTTTCCTCAGTTGCTTATCTTTCTATATGACTCATTGGTATTGAACTTGTGGGGTTTTGTGGGGATCAAGTAGGAATCAAATAGCAACTCCTATTACCCAAACAGTAGTAGCTAGCCCAGAACTTGGCATGTATCAAGTGTTCAGTAAAAGTTAGCTTCTTGATACCTTATCTCCCTACCTCCACCCTACCCAGGAGACCAGCATGCCTTTCCACAGGCTAACGTGGGAGCTTTGGGTTGGGGAGGAGAGTTTAAGGAAAGAGGAGCTGCAGCTGGGATGGATAAGGAAAGCAGTAATCGCCGTGACTGTCGCTGTCTGTGTGAAGACACCTGGTCTCCTGGTGCTGCTGCCTGCTCTCCCTGCACCCTGGCTGCTGCGTCTTTCCTGAACAGCTGCAGCTTCCAGACGTGTTGATATTCTGGGGATAGGGTGCAGTTTTACATTTTTTAGCTTTACCCTTAGAAATGAGCCATTATATTGTACATTTTTTTTTATTACAAAGTACCATATATGAAAGAAATTCTTCCTTCATCTTGAGTAGGGATGACTGAGTGATTTACCTAAGAACCTGACAGAACGGGCCATTAGCAGTGTGTAAGGTGGGGTGCAGGTCTGGATGGCATGCAAAGGGCAAGTGTGTGGTGGCAGCACCTGAAAATGCCATAAGCTAGAACTTGAAGGTTACTTTTAAGACCATGTGATATCCACAATGTCAGACTAGACACATTAGCAAGGCCTGGTTTATGGCAATCTCTAGAGCTTACAGGCTGGTGGCAACATTGACTCTTCCTTCCCCCCTTACCACTTAATTTGAAAATGTCACTCCCAGTGTTTGAGTTCCTCCATCAGTCAAATATACATGTGCATATATGTCTCCATCCTCAGCAGGTAAGACTGCCAGTGGATCCCTCTATTCTTCTAGAACTCTTGAGGTGGCTCTCAGAATTCACCTGGTAGGATTCTTATTATACCAAACATCAACTATAAAACTTTTAATTATTTTTATTTTTATTTTTATTTTTTTTAGAGACAGAGTCTCACTTTATCGCCCTCCATAGAGTACTATGGAGTCACAGCTCACAGCAAACTCCAACTCCTGGGCTTAAGTGATTCTCTTGCCTCAACCTCCTGAGTAGCTGGAACTACAGGCACCTGCCAAAATGCCTGGCTATTTTTTTGTTGCAGTTTGGCTGAGGTGGGTTCAGACCCACCACCCTCAGTATATGGGGCCTGTGCCTACCCACTGAGCCACAGGCATCACCCAGCTATAAAAACTTTTAAACTCCACAAGGTAAACAATGCTAAAACTTGAATCATGGTCAAATATCCCTGAAAATCCTTCTGATTTTTTGTGTGAGTGTGCAAAATATGAATGTAACTAGTAATCAGTGTTTGAAGTTTCTCTGTTTCTATGTAAAGATCCAATTCAATATATTTTAGTACTTGTTGTTTTCTTCAGAAATACTAAATGAAGCATTGAAAATTTAGCCTTATGCACAATGACCTTTAAAAAAATAAATCTCCAAAAGATGTAATTATTTAAATTTAATTTCATAAAGAGTGTTAACTCATTGAAAAAAATGGAAATTACAAAAACTGTCACTCCAAAAAATCAAAATAATTGAAATTATACCTTGTATCTTCTTAGACCACAAGGCAATAAAGATGGAACTCAACTCCAACAAAAATAGTCATCCCCACACAAAGGCATGGAAACTAAACAACCTTAAGATGAATGACAGTTTAGTCAAGGAAGAGATAAAAGAGGAAATCACCTTGAGCATAACAATAAAGAAGACAAACGCTACCAAATCCTGTGGGACACTGCAAAAGTAGTCCTAAAAGGGAAATTGATCACCTTAGGTGCCTACATCCAAAAAAAAAGAAAGAGAACACACTGACCATCTAATGAATCACCTTTTAAAAATTGGAAAACAAAGAGCAATCCAATCTGAAACCTAGCAGAAGAAAAGAAATAACCAAAATTAAATCAGAAATAAATGAAATTGAAAATAAAAGAAACATTCAGAGAATTAATCAAACAAAAAATTGGTTCTTGGAAAAGAGAAATAAAATTGATAAGCCATTGGCCATATTAACCAGAAATAGAAAAGTAAAATCTTTAATAACTTCAATCAGAAATGAAAAGGGGGAAATAACTGATACCACAGAAGTACAAGAGATTTTTTTCTACTACCAAAAATTCTATGCCCAGAAATTTGACAATGTAGAGGAAATAGACCAACACTTGGAATCATACTATTTTCCTAGACTTAACTAGGAAGAAATAGATCTTTTCAATAGATCAATATCAAGTACTGAGATTACAGAAACAATAAAAAAGCCTCCAACAAAAAAGTGCCTAAAACCAAATGGCTTCACATTAGAATTCTATTACCCTTTCAAAGATGAGCTTGTACTATATTGCAGAACTATTCCAAAACATTGAGAAGGAAAAAGCCTTCCCCAACACACTTTATGAAGCAAACATCACCTTGATTCCAAAACCAGGAAAGGACCCAACTAAAAAGGAGAACTATAGACAAATTTCAATGATGAATATCAATGCAAAAATACTCAACAAAATCTTAGCTAAGAGATGGCAGCTACACATTAAAAAAAATTATACAACACAATCAAGTACACTTCATCCAAGGGATGCAAGGCTGGTTTAACATACTCAAATCCATAAATGTAATTCAATTCACCGTATCAATGAAGCAAAAATAAAGACCATATGATCTTCTCAATAGATGTAGAGAAAAAGCATTTGACAAAATTCAGCATCCTTTTCTAACAAGAACATTTAAGAAAATTGGCATAGTTGGAACATACATTTCTTAAGCTGATTGAAGCTGTCTATGACAAACCCACAGCTAACATTATACTGAACAGAGTAAAACTGAAAGTTTTTCCACTTAGAACCGGAACTAGACAAGGATGTTCACTCACCTCCAGCATATGGGGCCGGCGCCTTACTCCTTTGAGCCACAGTCACTGCCCTTGCCACAATTCTTCAACATTGTGCTGGAAGTTCTAGTCAATAGAATCAGGCACAAGAGGGATATAAAGGGCATCCAAATGGGGGCAGAGGAGGTCAAACTCTCCCTCTTTGCTGATGATATGATCTTCTACTTAGAAAACCCCAGAGACTCAACCATAAAACTCCTGGAAGTGATTAGGAAATACAGTCACATCTCAGGGTATAAAATCAATGTCCCCAAATCGGTAGCCTTTATATAGGCCAACAACAGCCAAGTTGAGAAGCAAATCAAGGACACAATTCCCTTCACAACAACTTCAAAAAAAAATGAAATACTTAGGAATATTTCAAACAAAAGAGGTGAAAGATCTTTTCAAAGAGAATTATGAAACACTAAGAAAAGAAATTACAGAAGATACTAACAAATGGAAGAACATACCATGCTCCTGGCTGGGAAGAATCAACATTGCCAACATGTCTTCTCTACCCAAAGCAATCAACAGATTTGTTCTAATTACCATTATAATATCAACACTGTATTTTAAAGAACTGGAAAAAATACTACTTTGTTTTGTATGGAACTAGAAAAAAACCATATAGCTATTCTATTCTTAATAATAAAAACAAAGTCATAGGTATCATCCTACCAGACTTCAGGCTATATTACAAGTCCACAGTAATCAAAACAGGATGACATCGGCACAAAAGAGAGACATAGACATATGGAACAGAATCAAAAACCCAGAGATGAAACCAGTCTCTACTTGCCATCTAATCTTTGATAAACCCAAAAAAAAAGCACACAGTGGGAGAAAGAATCCCTATTCAAGAAATGGTGCTGGGAGAACTGGATAACTACATGTAAAAGACTGAAAATGGACCCACACCTTTAGCCAGTTACAAAAATTGACTCAAAGTAGATAAAAGACTTAAATCTAAGACAAGAAATGATGAAAATCTTAGAAGAAAGTGTGGGGAAATGTCTTCACGTCTTAACAACATTGGACTGGGGAAAGATTTTCTGACGAAGATTTCAGTGACCATCACAATGACATCAAAAATAAACAAATGGGACTTAATTAAGCTGAAAACCATCTGCACAGCTAAGAACACAACAGTAAAGCAAAAAAAAAAAACAACCTTCAGAATGGAAAAAGATATTTGCAACGTAGGAATCTTACAAAGGATTGATAACTAGACTCTACAGAGAACTCAAATTAATCAACAAAAAAAAGAATAAACGATCCCACCTACCACTGGGCCAAGGACATGAACAGAATCCTCTCTTATAAAGATAAATGAATAGGGCAGCACCTGTGGCACAAAGGAGTGGGGCACTGGCCCATTATACCAGAGGTGCTGGGTTCAAACCCAGCCCCAGCCAAACACTGCAAAAAAAAAAAAAAAAAGATAGATGAATAACAAATGTTTGAAAAAATTCTCATCATTCCTGATCATCATAGAAATGCAAATCATCATGCTACCAGACCTCAGACTATACTACAAATCCATAGTGATCAAAACAGCATGGTACTGGCACAAAAATAGAGAGGTAGATGTATGGAACAGAATAAAGAGCCAACAGATGAATCCAACTACTTACAGTTATCTGATCTTTGACAAGCTGATTAAAAACATTGAGTGGGGAAAAGATTCCCTATTTAACAAATGGTGCTGGGTGAACTGGCTGGCAACCTGTAGAAGACTGAAACTGGACCCACACCTTTCACCATTAACTAAGTT
>CAUYTI010035590.1:0-26085 GCA_963575145.1 Galago senegalensis | reverse complement strand
CGGGGTCCCCGGCCCAGGGCCTTTCTGGTCCCCCCATGCCTTTCATCTGTTTTTATTTTTTTTATTTTCAACCGCGTCAGTATGTTAAATACTATTTCGGCTTTTGGGGCCCCCCCCCCCCCCCCCCCCCCCCGCTTTAAGGCTCCGGGCCCTGAGGATGGGTAAGTTTAGAAGGTGCAAAGGCAAAAAAATACGACCCTTCCCTTCTCCCCAAAGCCCCTCCTCCCCGCAGGCATTTGAGGGGTGAACAAATGGTAAGCCCTCCTTCTGATTCTGAAATCAATAACAACAGAGGAAGGAGCAATTAAGTGGTAAATCAATAGCTGAAACCAAATGAGAGCTTGAGATGGAATTTCTCTTTACCTTCAAAAAATGTCCTATTATTAAGACAAACTGCTTTTTCTGTTGTTTTTTTCCTTTAAAATGCTTTTCCTGCTTCAGGTTTTTGTTCTATATACAGGAACAATGTAATAATAGTCCTCAGCATGAGTCACTTTATATCTCCATGACAGTTCATCTTATTTGCCCCATATTTTCTACACTGGATTTTTTTTTCTTTTCTTCTTTTCTTTTTTTAGAGACAGAGTCTCACTTTGTCAACTCAGTAGAGTGCTGTGGTGTCACAGCTCACAGCAACCTCCAACTCTTAGACTTAGGTGATTCTTTTGCCTCAGCCTCCCACGTAGCTGAGACTATAGGTGCCTACCATGGAGTATTTTATTTTATAATGTCTTTAAAAAAAAAAAATCAATGACTGGGTTTCTAAACAGCCAAGCATTCTTAGCTTTTTATACTGTGTATTCCTTCACTAGGTCTGTGGAAACCATGCTTATGGTGAGTCCATCTTACAATGATATTCATGGCGGCCTAGAATAAGATTGACTGGACCTCGTCTAGGAAATTTTGAAGTATTTTAAGATAAATAGTATTCATCTTATTTTAAAATACTTCAAACCAAATGCTTATAGAAAAACCCAAGCTTTTTTTTTTTGGAGTTTTTGGCCGGGGCCGGGTTTGAACCCACCACCTCTGGTACATGGGGCCAGCACCCCACTCCTTTTAGCCACAGGTGCTGCCCCAAACCTAAGCATTCTTAAGGGAGGACTGTAGAATTTTCCAATCAAGGACTATAAAACTGGGGACTTCAATTATAAGTTATGGTCACCAGAGGACAGAGAGGGAGGTAGGAAGCGCAATGAGAAGTGAGGATGAAGAACTAGAAAAGCCTGGGAGACACAGAAACAGACGCTTCCCCTCCAGAATGACGGGGAGATGCAAAGAGCCCCGGGAGGGGGAGAGGAGATGGAGAAGGAGAGGGGCCAGGGAGGCTTCAGTGGCAATGTGCTCGGGGACACTCTGCTTTTCAGCCATTCTCCTAAACATTGCACTTTGATTTGAGCCCTTCTATACCTCGGGGAGCTTTTAGACCTTCTGACATCTGTGAAGAAGGGAATGACCATCTTTATCCTCCTTGGAACCTTCTAGAAAGTCACTTGCAGATCTTATGTTTTCTTTTTTGTTGTTGTTGTTGTTTGTTTTCTGTCTGTGAGGAAATAGTCAACACTTTGAAATAAATGTTCCTTCTCTCTAGTTATGTCAAACGGTCTTCCTGACTAGCCTGGGAAATATCTTTCTGACCACGGAGTACTAAAGTCAGTGTTTATTTTCTCCAGTTCTAGCTGTTTAGCACACGTAGAAAGGCTCGTACTAGATGTTAGTATTTTACTCTTTTACTTTACAACTGTTGCATCATGTAATTTAAATTTAACTCAGAAGTTGCCGAATTGGCTGACCGCTGGCATCTAGATGACTTTGATGTGCCATCTGTTGAATGTGGTGACTGAAATGGCGTTTGTAAAAGAATCTTCCCTGTTAAATTATTTTTAGAGTTGCTTGCCTTTTATTTCAAAATGTCAGCCAAATATATTGAATGAAAGTATACTTAATAATAAAATTCCCATTGACAAATTTATTTTACTCACGACTCAGCAGATTTTTGAAGATATGCTCACAATTTCTAGTAAATTCTACATTGAATGATTGTTGTCTGTTATAGCAAATAGAGTAACACTGGATATAACTTGTTATTACTTATACAAATAAATAAAAGTAAAATTGATAAAAAAGAATCTACCCTGTTGCCTTCTATATAGCCTTCTATATGTATGTTGGGGGTTATTAGTTTGAACTTCCTTAGTAGTAAAGTCGATAATGAAAGGCTTTATTTTTAAGTGGTAAAATCATTATCTAGTATTAAATGAGTTAACTAAGGCTCCAGTGTTCCTTATTGGAAAGAGTTCCTTATTGGAGTGCATTTCATGTTCATCTAGAGAGAGAGCTTTGCTAAGGTCAAAATAAAATTAAAATTCACAGAGTTTTACCCCACTAATAATGTTTCATATCTGAATCTATGGCTTAACATACTTTGCTTCCTCTGACGATTTAGAAATGTTCCTTTGGTATCACCAGCAAGTATTTTCAGTACAAAACACAGTTCCTTATGGTCTGAAGCCAAAACTTGTGTCTTTGCAATCTTGTGGGCTGCTCAGTGATAGAACACGTCATATAGGGCAATTCTGGAAAGTTACAGAAGTGCTCCTGCAGCTCCCAAAGTGTGTGGTGGTCTCCTTCACCGGTTAATATACTCAGGGGCCTTCACGGAGCATTTGGTCCAGCTGAGTCAGCTCTGGCACACTGAGTTGACAACACAAACTTCTCCCTCCCTTCAGGGAGCCTTTACTTTTGTGGTGGTAAATGAATTAGTTAGGTAGTCTTTGTCTCTGTCCCAAAGCTGCTTAGATTCTATCATTTTGAATCATTTATTTGAAACAACAGTCCAGTCAGGAGAGGAATGGGTCAGAGACCCAAGGAAAGTTCCTCTGTCAGGGAGAAGTCAGGGCCATCTCCTTCTGCACCTCTGTCTTGATGACAGTCCCATTTACATTTCCCAAGAACGCTGCGGGAGGGGGGTGGGGGGTGGGGGCCGGGGGATCTCCCTGCGGTGAGATCTAACTCACAATGGAGGCTGATGTGAGTTAAACCAAAGGCCTCTTGCACATCTAGGATTTAGTGAATTGGCAATAAACCAAGAAGGGAAATCTCTCTAAAACAACCCCAGACAAACACAGAAACTCACCTAAAAAGTGCTGCCTGACGTGGGAACTGCAGTGAGGTCTAATGTGCAGGCAGGGTGGGTCGTGTCTACCACACCATTGACCCTTCTCATCCCTTATCATTTTGTGCAGAGACAGTCTGGAGACCAACAGAAAAACATTAGGAGCTTTTATTGATCTCCGCTCTGGCTGTGAACTGGAGGAGAGACTTGTTAAGCTAAAGGAGCTCAGCTGACACTAAGGCTGTCAACTCTGGTTGGTGCAGAGCCACACATTAGCTCCCAGGTCTGCAGGGGTTTTCTTCCCATGAGGCATAAACATTGTCCATGGACAGGTTTGGACTGGGCTTTCTGGTGGCTATTAAAAAAAAAAATAGAGCCTACCTTTTTATTTTTTAGTGAAATGTGTGACTTTTGTTTTTATTCCAGATGTAAATGTGTATAGATTTACTATTGGAAAGTGTTTTCTTTAATTTGACAGTTGGCAGCATTCCCTCCTTGTGGGCAAATGAAATAGTAATTTCCTGTTTTGTTGAGTGGGCTGTGTTAATTTCACTTCCTTGCTTCCGTGTCCCTGGGGTTTGGAGGTATAAGCAGGAGTTGGTTGGGATTAATATGGCAGGGCGGTGGTTTTCAACATGCTGGCCCCAGGCCAGCGGCATGAGCCTCAGCTGGGAATTTGATAGAAATTCTCCTGCTAAGATGATCCTGGTGTCAAGTCTGAGACTCCTGTGGTGGGAGGACTTGCCTTCCACCATTCATTGTCAGGGAGGAGGAGGGTGCAGGTGGGGGCGGTTTCGGAAACATCTGGCTTTCCTCTTTTCTCAAACCCAGCCTTTCTTCCCTCCTGTCCGTGCCTCCTCATACTCCCATGGCCACGTGGTGAGCTGTTACTCTGGGAACCTGACACATCCTTTGGAGGCATTGGGGTGAACCACTGGACGAGATGAATGACATTTTTAAGAGACAGGGTCATGTCCTGACCTTTGGATCTTTCTAGGATACTTGTTAGTAAAGGTCTATACGTCTCTGTTGTCTTTGCATCTGCTGGAGGGAAATGGATGGTCCTGGCTGCTCTCAGGCGTTTGTCAGAAGAGAAGACGTGCTCTGTTCTACAAGTGCTAGCGTCTGGCTGTGGGCCTTTCCTCGGAAATTTGGAAGTGTTTTTACTCTTTCCTGAAATGAAGCTTTTTAGTCCTGTTGTATAAAGCTTTACATTCTGGGCTTCTCAGAGGCAAGCCGCCCATTTGCTGGCCTTGAGAACAGGCGATGCAACGGCTGCAACGGTCGTGGGCTTGAGTCCAGGCTGCCTAGGTACAAATTCCGTCCCTGCTGCACTGTGTACGTCGCCTTAGGGAAGGTCCTTTACATCTCTTGTTTAGTTTCTTCACTTGTAAAGTCAGGCTACTGATGATGACCACCTCTCAGTTTGTCTGAAGCATGTAGTGAGTAAACGCATGTTAAGTGCCTGACCCTGGAGGATTATATGTCACTATTAACCACTTGTAACTGTAACAAAGCCCAACAGTGAGACTGGAAAACACACAGTTGTTGTTTGCATATCAAATATAAATCCGTTGAGCTACAGTGAAGAAATGATGGAATCAGACATACCAGGTTTTAATTCTTGGCATGCATCTTATGACAAATAACTCAGCAGTTCCCAAGCCTCCATTTTCATACCTTTGAAATGGGGATATGTCTGAAAGGGCTGCTGCAAGAGGAAGGGAGAGCATTTGGATGAGGCTGCCATGCTCCATAGACAGACCATTATTCGTGGCGCCTGTGGCTCAGTGGGGAGGGCACTGGCCCCATATATGGAGGGTGGTGGGTTCGAAGTTGGCCCTTGGCCAGCTAAAAAAGCCAACAATGACAACTGCAACAAAAAGTAGCCAGGCGTTGTGGCGGGCGCCTGTATTCCAGCTACTTGGGAGGCTGAGGCAAGAGAATCACTTAAGCCCAGGAACTGGAGGTTGCTGTGAGCTGTGACGCCATAGCACTCTACCAAGGGTGACGTAGTGAGACTCTGTCTCAAAAAAAAAAAAATGGCTATTATTCTTTTTATTGCTACTTGCTTTTCTTTAAATTTTAAATAGAAACTTCCCTTTTTTTATGGAACTCTCGGGAGTCTGATTTGGAGGAAGTGTGTATATGCTGTGGAACAGCCCATATGCCACTTTGCTATTAGAGTCTGAGTCATTATTTCTAAACTTAGAATTGCTTTATTTGTGTGCTCTTTGCTTTTCCCAGAAACCCCTATAGGCAGATCCGACTGTAAACTGTGGATAACAACAGGAAGCAACTCCTATTAAGTGATTTTTGGGGAGTCACCACAAGTCACTTGTTTGAGGTTATCTGACCAAGCCATGGTGTAAAGAGGACTAATAGTATCTCAGTGAGGAACCATGACTTTGGCATGTATACAGAGCTCTTTACGTACAAAAGCTTTAAACTTTTATTACCTTGTTATTGAGGTACAGTTTCGTGTGGTGAAATGTGTAGATCTTAATCATGTCCCCGTAGATCTTGACAAGTGCATATGCTTCTCTCCAGATACAGGCCCCTTCCCCCACCCTACTGCGGGTCCTGTGTCTCTTCTCAGTCAAATCCTTTCCCTTCCTGTACAACCCCTCTCTCTATTCCTGTCTCTACTGGATAACTTTTCTTGCCTTAGAACTTCATATGGATGGAATCCTGTGGTCTCTTATGTCTGGCATAACACTTTAGATCCACCTATGCTGTCGTATGTATCAGTAACTTGTAGCTGCTGAGTAATATTCCATTGTATGGATATACCACAGTTTATTTACCCATTTTCTTGTTGAGAGACATCTTAGCTATCTCCATGACTTCTTTTGATCATTACTGTAGTGCTGTTGGATAGTCAGAAGATTCTACTATTTCCCCAGGTTAGGAACCGGGGGTTAGAGAAGTGATGCAACTCCAGGCCACACTGCTGGTAAATGAGGAACTTGCGAGGGGAATCTGGTCTTCTGGGTCCACATCCTCTGGTTTCCTTACGTCCCATTTTCCAAGGCCAGTTTGCTTTTGGCCCTGACCAGGAGTTCTGGCCTGTCTGACATCAGAATTTGATCTGAACCTGGCTCTTCTGTGATGGGGAAAGCACAGAACACCGACATTCAGAATTCAGCCCTTCCTTGGGTAGCCCTTGCCTACACCATGGTTTCTCAGGTGGGCTGGATGGATTTCTAAGGCCCAAAAGGTGAACCAGCAGAGGGTCTGGGGACTTTGGGTCAGATCCCAGAATGTCTGGTGATGCTCTAGGAGAGAAGCTTTTTCTTTTGTAGTGACAAAGGGGAAGCAGGATGGATGTGGAATAGGAGAAGCCTGTGCCAGCTCCCACCTCTGCCACATGTGAGTGGCATGGGCTTCTCCATCTGCTCAGAAGGCGGTAAAACACTTCCCTCCCAGGGCTTGGTGAGCAGGTTCCTGACACAGAAGCTGCCTTTTCCCTGCTCTGTCGAGGTTGAGCTCAGGGGACCTTTACAAGGGGATGTTGACCTTGCTGTGGGATTGCCCTGACATAGAAGTACTAATCGTCCCTTTAATTTCTGAGGACAAGATATCATTATTTATGGAATCTAAATAAAAAACAGAAATGTTTATTTTTCAGTAAAGCTCTCATAAAAATAAAGAAGGAAGGGGCACAGTGGCATTTGTTTGCTTTAAAACAGCTGGGAAAATGAATCCAGGCAAATATGTCCATTGAAGACACTCTTTTCCTTCTCAAGACAGAAGCAAATGTGTTCAGGAAGCTACCTCTTGCTCGGGGTGCTGGTCAGGCTGTCTGGCTAAACAAGGCCTGTAGTGAAAGAAAAGACATTAGGTGTTCAGCCAGGTTTCCACCATCCCGTTGCTGCCCTGTTATGAATTTAGGAAGGTTTTCAGGTCTCACTCTCTCCATCTGTAACCTCTAAATATTATAGCACCCTTTGTCACAAGCCTCAAGATTTGATGTAAAATTTGATGAAATCATTTTCCCAATAATTTAGGCAGTTGCAAAGATGTTTTAAAAATAGTATTTCTGTGTATACTATGTAATTTATACATAGCAAAACTGGGAGGAGTCTTAGAAGAACCTGGGGTTAGCTATGATTAGCTTGGTTAGTAAGAGCTTCTAAAACAGTGGTTCTCAATCTGCCTAATGCCGTGACCCTTTAATACAGTTCCTCATGTTGTGATGACCCCAAAACCATAAAATTATTTTTGTTTCTACTTCATAACTGTAATTTTGCGACTGTTAAGAATCATAATGTAAATATCTGATATGCAGGATGTATTTTCATTGTTACAAAGGGGTCACGACCCACAGGCTGAGAACCGCTGTTCTAAAGGAAATTTCAAAGAGTTCCCGACATCACTGAGCTTTTCCAACCAAGATTGAAAAAAGCTGCTGCCCAGTGATTCAAGGAGAATTTGCTGTTTTGCAAAACAGCCTTGCTTCGTATCTCTTGCTTTTAATGTTTCCCAAGAAAAGAACATACTTCTAAGGACTCAATGCTTGTGCTTGGAGGAAGAAAGAAAACCAATCGTCTGAAAATGAGAGTGTTTGAGAAGTATTTTTACAAGAAACTAAATGCTGTGTTCCATTTATGGTTATATTGGTGTTTAAACTCTGCTGCCTCAGTTTTTTAATGTAAAAAAATCCTTTGTGTGTTGAGGAAGGAAGAATGAACGTGTGGGGTGCCCCCTTTATAAAGAACCCTAGACAGGAAAGACATGACGCCAGGTGAAGATGAAATCAGCTGAAGGACGTGAAGGCCCAGTGAGGAAAGGCTGTCCGTGAAGTTGACATTTGTGTGGCAGTTAATGGAACATTTTTTTAGAACTTATTTTATACTCATAAGCGTATTACATGATTTCTATATTTGTTTATACCGTCTGTCTCCCCTTCCAGACAGAAAGAAATGACACTAGAGTGGACAGTTTTAGACACTTACTGAAAAGTTAACATGTATTTCGAGTGCTGAAATCGTCGGTGATTAATACATAAATCATATATAATCATACATATTTATTTGATTCTCATAACAAACACATAAAAAAAAGTAAGACTATTATTTTTATTATGAACCCTGTGTTACAGACAGAAAAATGGAAGGCAAGAAGTCACCAACTTTAGACAACTGGTAAGTAGCAGGTATCAAAGCTTTATGCTCTCTGGAGCCTCCTGATGTGGAGGTTACATCTCATACCGCCCCAGCACTCAGCTTGGTGTCTGTTGGATGATCTACAGAACGTAAACATTTTCAAAGGGACTTTGGGCAAACTGTTGTACTTAGATCCTCCCCACCTCCCTGTGCACGTCAGCAAGAGGAGAAGATTATTAAGGGGAAATTAGGAGTCCCTTTATGGACGTGTTAACTTTGACACCCAAATGTGGGTGCTGGTTCAATATCTGTATTTATGAGGCCAGAGCTCAGGGGAGAAATCAGGGTTGGAGATAAAAGTATGTCTGTCATCAGTGAAGCGATAACATTGAAAATCCTGGTCTAGATGAGCCCCGGGGTGGGCTGCAGGCTGAGAGGGCTGGAGACGTAGCCTGGGCTTCCCTTGGTAGCAGCTGGGCACAGGAAATGGGCAACTAGCTGTGAGGAGTCACGGTGCGCAGAGCACAGAAGGGGTTTGGGAAGAGAAGTGTGAGCCATGGGGTCAAGACGGGAGTGAGAGGTCAGGCTGCATGAAGACCAAGTGGGGGCTGGGGGACAGGCGCAACTGGGGTCCCCCTTTTTTAGTTAATTTTTATTAAATCATAATTTTATCCATTTATGGGGTACAATGTGATGATTCGATATACATTGTGGAATGCTTAAATCAAACTAATTGACATAACCATCACCTCACTTACTTACTGTTGTGGCAAGACATTTTTAACATTCTCTTAGTTGTTTTGTAATGGACCCTTGCATTGTGCACAGTGGGTAAGATCCCACCAAATACCCTCCCTCTACTTGCCTCCCCCATCCCATCTCTCTCCTCTCCTCTCTTCCTTTCCGGACTGTCTTTGTGTTTTATCATTCGTATGAAAGTGTAAATGTTTATATGTTGGTTTCATAATGGTATTGAGTACTTGGGATACTTTTTTCCATTCTTGAGATACTTTGCTAAGGAGAATATGTTCCAGTTCCATCCAGGTAAACATAAATGATGTAAAGTCTCCCTTTCTTATGGCTGCATAGTATTCTATGGTATAAATATACCACAATTTGTTTATCCATTCATGGGTTGATGGACATTTAGGCTGCCCCCACGACTTGGCTATTGCAAATTGGGCTGCAATACACTTGATAAGTTTATTCACAAGCTCTGTTGGGATGAGAGAGGGGTAAGGTGGGTTGGAGAGAGAATGGAAGGGAGGATTGGTCAATGCTTTAGAGTTTCGTCATAAAAGGGAGTTGAGGAAGGGGGCAGAAGCTGAAGGGGGACCCAGGGTCGAGGGAGGGTTATGTGTTGTTTTTTTAAATAGATAATATTAAGACATATTTTATGCTCCAGGGAATAATGTAGTTGTGAGGGAAAAATTGACAGTGCAGGAGGGAGAGGGGAGAATGGCTGCAATGCTTCCTTTAGGAGGCAAAGAGGGGAGGGGAGCAGAAGTTGCAGGGAGAGGTAGGGAGGGTCCCATGGGAGTAGGAACGCTCCTTCCATCTACCCAAGAGAGAAGGCAGGATGTGCCATGCGGATGACAAATATCCCTTCCTTACTTTCATATGATTACGTTCTCAAGAGCTGGTGGACTTTGTGTATGCCTACTGATACAAGTTTCTTCTTCTGAGTAAACATACACATACGTAGAAAATGTTCATTCAGAAGCAAGTGGAAGAGTGAGGTAAAATTTAATAGTCAAAGGCAATGTTGTGATCAGACCAGTGTTAAAGGCTGGACGTTAAACTGTGCGCTATTTCTATGGCTGCTAAGATCAAAAGAAGGAATTTGCCATAAAAATTAGTGCAACAAAATCTGTAATAGAATGGTAAAATGTGAAAATTTAAAAATCAAGAATCTTCTGTTTTGGCTTAAACAATTTAAATCTTTATAGAAATAATAATAATGGTGTCAATTGTAACTTCTGCATACGGAGAACCCATCACATTCCTGGCACTTTTCAAAAGTCCCTGCTGATCTTCACAACCAACCAACCAACCAACCAACCAAAGTGGTTTTATTACCGTTTGACTGACGTTCCCTAAGGGTTAATGATTTGCTCAAGGTCACCTAGTGGGTAAGGGGAGATTTAAATTAAAGCTCATTCTGGATTCAGAGTTGCTTTTCTTCAGACACTGTCTTAATATACACGTATTTGGATGTAAATAACATCCCTACATAGTATGTGAAAAACTTCTGGCTCAAAAAATTAAGTTGCTCAACTATCTATAGACATTGCATTTGTTTGTATGAACAACTTGTATTTCTTTTTCCAGTCTAGTGTGCAAACATGGCTAGAAAGAAGGAAGGAGGAGGGAAAAGAGGGAGGGAGGCGAAGATAATGTCGTTTATCTGATTTACAAGGTTAGCGGATCAGTGCTCACTGGAACGTCTTTTCACTCGGTGTCATATAGGTGAGGGGCTACCCTGCATTCTCCATTGGATTCTGACTTGATTTTTAAGCAATGTTGTCTGTGTGGTTTCTTAATATTTGTGGGCTCTTTGTTTTTTGAAATGATGTAGTTAAAACGTGCCTGTTCCCTGGGTTCCCTTAACTGATAATGGGGGGTTTGCCCAACTCATTGCTACTTCTTAGCTGCAGGGGCTGGATGCTTCCCACCCTGTTGCTTTGGTTGTAAAAGGTTGGTCACATCTCACTCAGTCTCTGCAGAACTCTCCACCGTGGTTTCCTTCTCCACACCTGTCATCTGTCACCTGCCAGAGGTCACCGTATTTCCTGCTGCGTGGCACCCAGAGTGGTTACATTTGGAAACTTCCCGGGCTATGTGTTCCGCGTCCCCAGGGCAGGAGGCAGAAAACTTTCTGCAGTTTCCTTCGCACTTGCTCACGTGACAGCTGGATGCAGAAGTGGGTGGCTGGTGAGGGTGGATCCAGGTGGAAGGCACTTTGCTGTCCAGGGTCGGGACTGAGGCTCCCTGTTCTCAGGGGTGGCAGTTGGTGCAAAGTCAGGCTCCTGGGGTGGAAGGAGCTTTGACGGGTGGTGGCGGCAGTTTCCTCATCACCAATTCTGTGGCATGGTTTGGTATTTTTCCTGTAAGTTCTGCCTTGAAGCTGCTTTTCCAACCCTTCTAATGATTCTGTGAGTAACCCACTGTCCCCTTATTCAAGTATGGCATAGCCCCACCCCCCCATCTGTCATTTACAGTAAAACCAGAGCAACGTTTTGGGAACATAAATTCACTTTTCTGTCCCTTACAACCATCAGTCATTATCTTTCCACTGTTCTTAGAACACCCCATTTGATAGAACTGAGCATTCTATCTTTGGAAAGACACACATTATTTTATGGACCACTTGGAAGTAAAATGCCTCTATGACACCCTTGATGGCTGCATGAATCCTGATTTTCAGGATGTGAAAAGGGGAGGGGGTGCCCAGTGTCTCAGAATTGAGGAAATACGGTGACATCTTAAGTCTTTGCCGTGGCCCTGAAAGGCCTGGAGTTGAGGTGAACAACCTCTCCCCGACCTCCCCACCCTCTGTCCGCTCAGTGACTCTCATAAGGGCTTTTCCTACTTTCTGGAAAGGTTCTGCTTTCTCATCACGTGCCCTCTGTCCCCCTTCCCTGTACCTTTGCTTAGCTTAAAAAATGTCCTAGTTGAAAAGCCATTTCCTCAGAGAAGTCCTCTTGGAAACTTGACCTTTCTTCTTGCCCTAATACGTCGATGGCAGTTAACTTTTATTGAACAATCACTATGTCTGGGCTAAGTGCCTCGTATATATCGCCTCGTTTAATCCTCACTGCCAACTCACAAGGTAGATGCTGTTTTACTGTCAAGTTTCAAAGGAGGAAATGGAACCCTAGAACTGTTGGGTTAACCAGCCTGACATTTCACAGCTAGAAAAGATGGAGCAGAAGACGGATTTGTCCCTGAGGTCCGCAGCCTTGCCACAGGGCCCGTGATTGGCTCACGGAAGATGGGTGGCCCTGTGAATGCATCAGACCCCAGGACTCCTCCCTTAAAGAAAGGACAATTGATGTATTTGAGCATTTGTGTCAGACTATAATCTATCAGACACTCTAAATTCCATGAGGACAGAAACAGTATCCTTTGACCATTCCTGGCACATGCTAAGTGCCCAGTTAATATTTATTTTTAAAATTTTAATTGTGGAAAATTTCAAATGCAGCAGATCCCCTGTAAGTTGACCACCTAAGGGGCTAAACAAACTGGCCAACAGATGGAGGTGGTTAATATAAGGAACTAGGCCTACTGTACTGATACATACAGGTAGTGTTTGCCTGGTCTATGAACATTAGGTCCATTTAAGGAGGTGGTCAGTGTAGGGAGTGGCAGTCCACTGTAGATATAAAACCGGAGAGAATAGTGTCGTGAGCGCCAATGTCCCATGTTCCAGCCCCGCCAGGGACCGACTCCCAGGCAGTCTTGTTCCATCTCTATCCCCACCGCCTCACCTTGACAGTAGACTTTACTGAAGCAGATCCCACGCATCATATTGTGTCATCCAACAATATTCGGTGTGCATTTATGAGATATAAATATTACTTTTTACAAAACATAACTTTAGTACCATTACCGCATGTTAAAATTTAACCCTAGCCCTCAGTCAGTATTCCAAGCACCCCAACTGTCCTGTGAGTGATTTTTACAATCAGCTTATTCTGATCTCAGCAAGTGCTGCTCCGTGTAGCTGGTGGGATCATTTCTGAAGTCTCCTCTAATCTATGATTTCTACGGCCTTTTTTCCTTCCTCTTGTGATTTATTTTTCACTTGTCCCGAGGAATTTCCATATTCTGGATTTTGCTGACACATCACTGAGTTTTTGTTTTCTCCTGTTTCTCTGACTTGCTGTTTCTTGGAAATTGATTGTTGGTGTCTGATCAGATTCGGCAACATAAAAGCAGAAGGGTACAAGGTACATCGCAGTATTTTACGGTTATGAAGCTGTCCACGGACAGACAGACATTCCCGCCCACAGCTGCAGGCTGGTGTGCTCCTGTGGGGCCGGTGAAGTCAGGAACTGGGTCTGAGACTCTGGCTGAGACTGGCCCCGTCCACTGAACCATGTGGGGACCAGTCAAGCTCCCCAGGGAGGCCTTTGCCCACATCTTGTTTTTCCAATTTAGGATTTCCTGGCAGTTTAAGCATCTCTCTGGATTAGCCTCCCAGCAGGGGTTGGAAGTGAGCATAGTTATCTGGGGAAACCAGTCTGCTCAGTACAGAGTGCGCCTCCACCCTCATGAGAAGGTGTCCCTGGAGCAGGGGCCACTCAGGGATGACAGGGATGACGGGGATGACGGGAGGCGAGAGGGAAGAGAACAGCAGCCAGCAGGGCTGCAAATTCACACAGGGACTATTGGGAGCCACAGACAGATAGATGTAGACATAGCGACATGGATGATCCCTCAGATCCTAGAGCTTATTGAAAAAAGTGCAAAATAGAATGAAATAGAAAGCGAAATACTATTTAATCTATATCAACTAAAATGAAAAATATATGTACACAAAAGTATCCATTCCCAAGAGCACATACAATTAGATAAACATTAAGTACCTTAGAATGACGGACGGCCAGTGATGGGGAAGGGGCGTGGAAGTGAGTGAGACAGTACAGGACGCGCCCATCGGTCAGTGATGTGGGCAGCCGGGTCAGCTCCCTCAAGCCTCCGAAGATAGCAGTTGCCAAGGCAGCAGAATGAAGTGTGGCAATCTCGGCGTCCCTCCGTTCCTCAATCTTTCCTTATCATCACATCTTTCACTGCCTAACTCATCTCTTCTGGATGAGAGACTGTCCACAGAAATGTAATTTGTTAGAAGCAATCTCCTGATAGCTCTTCATTTCCTGCCCAACCTCAGTGAAACGCTCCCTTGTGTTCCTAGCTTTGATGCTTTCTTGCTATTCTGGCCCAAACCGACAATTCCATGGTGATCTAGATGCGTGACATTATGGGGAACATGCTCACGTTCGTGTGGACAGTTGAGAAACCCTTGGTTTTGTGCAGGGTCTGACCTGGTGCTTGGCTGTGCAGCTGCTTTCTGGGGGTGAGGCTGCCATGTCTATCCTCAGCACTCATTCTGAGATGGGAGTCTCAGAGCTATTGAAGTCATAGGAGGCAAGAGCCAAATTCTAGCCAGTTGAGGAACACCAGCAATGAAGGGCATAAGTGAAAGAGACTAGTCAGGAGGTGGATTGTTTAATGAAAATGCCCTTTCTGTAATTCCTAATGGCATAGGTACACCCGGTATTTTCTTCTAGTTGTCTCTAGACTATAATTATATCCATAGTATTTTATTTTATTTTCAGATTTCAAAATGTAAAGGAGGTATTGAAATGGAGGGAAAAGAGAGGGCAAGTTCTATTAGCAATTATTATCACTTATAGATGTTTTCTTTATTTCCCATTAAAATAATTACTCAGCTATCGTGGAAATAAAAATTCTAGATTCTTTCCTTAGCTGCTATTGATTTATGTGACTAATTCTTAAAATTCATTATGATCTTGATTTCTCTACCAATAAAGGAAGGTCCCCAAATGTGGAGCTTTCATACTGTAAGATCTTTGAAGAGTCGCCAAGCCGTTCTCTTCAAGGGTTACCCTGAGTCATCATCACCACCCTTCCGTGCGAAGACTGCGTGTGCAGGTATGTTTTTATTAAAACCAGTTTCTTTGCTAAAATAGTTGGAGAAGTCTATAGGAGAAAGATTTTTTCCATTCAAGGTTAAACAAGGTGATTTATAAACGTGGAATCTGATAAAATTGAAATGAGAATGGAAAAAGTCGAGGCTCACTGTGTGCTGATAAGAAAGTATCAGCAGTGCCTGACCCCCTCTGTGGGTCATTGTAAATCATTCTTAGGTTCTTATCTGGAATAATCTTTGACAACATGATGAGCTTTCAGGAAGATTATGAAAAGTCTAAAGCTAAATCTCTAAAGAATAAAGTGAAGTGACTATTGATTTGGATAACTTTATGTGTACTATATTAAATCCATCATTCCTCATCAGAAAGGCACACTGTCTGGGCCAGGTGTTCTCATTCCAGTTTTAAAGATCCAAATGTGTAGCTCTGTCTGTGGTTACTATGGAGATGGCTCACTTTGTGTCCGGGATTTGCATTGTCATCTCCGAAGGGCAAAGAATCTGGGCTGTTGAGTTTTCAACAGCCTTGCAAGGTGGGGGGAGACCAAAAGCTGCTGGTCTTTTGGTGAAGACGCATCAGTGATCTGTGGGTAGTGGTGGGGGGCTGGTCCTGCTCTGCATCTGGTGACGTCCGTCCTCACGATTGTTTTAAGCTCACACACACTGGTGTCAGCTGCTGCACACTCCCTGTGCCCAGGGCCATGTCTTTGGCTTCAGAGTGTTGACAGGCTCAGATGTAGGAAGCATATTTAAGTTTCACTGAAAGCAAATGCAGGGAAAATGAAAACGAATTTTTAAAATGTGCTGATGTCCAGATGGTCTGAGTTTCGCATCTCACGAGTGGGTCTGATGGTTCTTCTTGTCCTCAGGCATAGCAGGCACCAGGTCGGCTGGGCGGGTCACTTGGGCTCCACAGCTGGAGTGAGATACATTTACCTTTTTCTCCCCTCTCCCCAAATCCTTTCACGTGCCCCCAATCTCCCCTGCACCAAATTTATTTTAGTCTCCTGCTTAACATGAAATATTAGTGCAAAAGTTGTACTCTAATGTTTTAATATAAGCTGTTTCAAATGGATAAATTACCCCAATTAGTAAAGTAAAATGGCCACTCCAGGATGCCATGCGCCCCACCCAAGACTCTGAGTGTGGCATAGCACACGGCCCCAGGTGCCTGGTAGGGTGCAGAATTCTCTCTGAGAAATAGTTAAGAATTATACTTTCAGCAGAGCTCTGAAGGACCATGGCTTCTAGTCTTCTGCAAAGTCTGAAATTCTACCACTTGAAAAGACTTTCTGTGTTCTCCTGAATGCAGCTGGAGAGGGGAGCGTAATAAATCAGTTACTCCCTAGCAGTGGCTGGTGAAAGGTCAGGAGAGCACAGACATTTATATAATGAAGGTTGTGTCCATGGTTTGAAGTTTTTGTTCCCTCCAAAACTCATGTTAAAACCGAATCCCCAATGTGGCAGTAGTGAGAGGTGCGGCGTTTGAGAGGTGATTGGGTCACGAGGGCTCTGCCTTTGAGAGTGGATGAATCCACTCAGAGATTAATGGATTAGTTTGTCAGCAGAAGAATGGGCTGTCGGGAGAGTGGGACAGTGAGGTGGTGAGAGGAAGAGAGACCTGAGCTCGCACAGGTGGCCCCCTTGCCATGGGCCGCCCGGCACAGCCTCAGGACTCTGCACAGAGATGGAGTGGTGGTGTTACATATTAGAGTTCAGGAGACCACAGTAATTACCTGTAAGTCATGGAATGAGGTGGTGAATGCCCAGGAGACCCGCACTTCAGCTAATTACTTCTGACTTCCTAACGCCCAGCACATTGCAAGTACCAAGTAAGTGTTTAATGAACAACCGGGCAAAAGAGGAGCCACGTTTTAGGTCACGGCTTTCAGTTTGGGAAAACCATTTGTTCTCAGGTCTTTTGGAACAGATTTACACTAAGTCAAAGAGAACTTCTGCCCATAATACCACTGCTGAACCCGGCCCCAGATCCGAAGCCTCATGCTTGCTACATTTATCCCAAAGCCTCATGCTTGCTACATTTATCCATTCTGCGTCCTGTTCCTACGGGTCTTGTCTGCCGGCTGTCTCACGTTTCTGAATTCCCTCAGCTCTTTTGTTTCAAGCCCAGCTGGTTTCCTTTCTGGAGGATTACACTAGTCCTCTCGCTGTTCAATAGAATTTATAGGCGGCCACTGCTTTGAGCTGAGCTTCTGCACTGGGCCTCGCTGACCAGACCAAACCAGAATGGAATCACTGCGCCCGGTGCCCCAGGCCAAACTTAGAAACAGGCCGGTTTTCTAAAGAACAGGAGATTCCCAGCAGCCAATCCGGAGAAGCCTGGTTAATGTGAGCTGACATGACGGAGATGTCCCCTTTGCTTTAACGTATAGAGGAAAATAACTTTGAAATGGCCAACCTGGTCTTGGTCCTTGTTCTTTCTTTCTTCAGCCTTTTCTGCCTGTAAACCCCACCTCCTCTGCTCAGCCCGACGGCGCCCCTTTCTGCAGTATTTTATAGATGGGATGGGTCCATGAACTGCTAATAAAAACCAATAAAATCTTTAAACTCCATTTGTTGAAATTTTGTTCTTTGGCACAGCTTTTAGCTAATTCCCTCTCCAAGGGGGAGTGTCTATAGCAGAGTGTTACTAATCTGTCAGTGTTTGTCCTACCCCTGGCCTAAAAGCCGTTATCGATGTCTTGAGACTCTCTGGAATCCAGGTGAACGTCTTCCTTCGGCATTAGAAACCTTCTTGTCACTAACCTACCCTTCTGGGCTTATCTGCATAGCCACTGGCACTGTCGACACTCTAGTTCTTCATTTTTCCTCATATCTCAGGGAATAGTCTGGGAAAACTTTGTTAAGTTATGAGGGTACCTTCCTCAGTTGATGGTGATCAGCTGGAGGATGGGGGATGTATCTTGGACAGCCTTGAATTTGTTCCTGAACACAGCAGATATCGCTGTGGAGATTCGTCCAGTGATGTGAACGTCAGCTCCTCCCCAGGGCCCGCGGCAGGAGGGAGCCAGCTGGCAGGGCTGGCTCGCGGGATGGGTACGGCAGTGTGAGAGAATGAGCAAGGACCCGAGTCTGATGGGCGGGATCGGGAGAGCTGGTGCTTAAGGCACATGTTATCTGTTTAAACTGTCTGGATTCACCAAGGAATTTCACCAGTGGCCATCCGGATGTTTGCTGGCTTGGTGAAAAGCAGGATTGCAGGCTGGTGTGTGAGGAGAAAGAAGGCCAGGGGTCAAGCTAAGGTCAAGGAGAGGGCAAGGTGGGTGGAACTGAGTGAAGACTTGGGACTAAGGTCACTGGGCTGAGAACTGGGAGGCATGAGCCAAGCTGGTGACAAGCTTTCCTGGACTGGGACGAGGACGCTGCTATGGTCTGCACGTCCTCAAGTTCACGTGTGGAAGCTCAATCCTCACTGTGGTGGGGTTAAGAGGTGGGGCCTTTGGGGACATAAATAATCATGAGGGCTTCACCCCCCCCATGGGTTGGTGCCTGTGGAAAGGCCGCGGCCTGCTTGTCCCTCGTGAGGACACAGCACTCGTCCCCTCTTTGCACTTCTACCCTTTCTACCCCCTGAGGACACTGCGGCAGTACCGCTTATGAGGAGCGGAGCCTCACCAGACGCAAACCTGCTGAAGCCTTGATCTTGGACTTGCAGCCTCCAGCATTAGGAGACAATAAATTTCCGTTCTTTATGCATTGCTCCGTCTCAGGTATTTTGTTGTGGTGTCACAAATGGACTAAGTGTCAGGAATTTTGATATAGTGGCACAAAAGGAGATGCCTTGTTAGGGTAAAGAGTGGCTTGGTGGGGACTGTGTGAGGCTAAGGGTCATCTATACAGTCTGGTTTCAAAGTTTTTTTTTTTGCATGTGTGTGTGTGTGTAGATGGAGCCTAAGAGGAGAAAGCCGTCGAGGCTGCTGCTGCTTCCTGCAGCCACACGCCAAAGTGCTGTGGGAAGGGCTGTTAACTCCAGAGCCACAGCCTGGGTCCCGCCCAGCTCAGGTCTCAAACACGCTGATGGTTCTCCCCCCAGTAGCATTTGTATTTCTTGTAATCTACGGCTTTATTTCTGGTGCCTAAAACACAGCTGCTTTCTACCCCAATACCCACTGGCATGGGATTTTAAATACAAACAGAACCTTACTTCCTAGGAATATGCTTTGCACTTTGCCAGAGATCAGCCCTCAGAATCAAATCAAAAGCGAAGCTTTGTGGAGAAGGGTGGGATCCCAAATCCAAGAATTCTTGTGTTTCAAACTAAGGGTTTCTAGCACAAGAGCAGGAGACCCTTGAATTTGTAAGAATTGTAAGAATTTCTCTACAGAAATTTTCAGTTATGGTAGAGGAAAGGTCAGGAGATGTCAAGTGGCTCTTGCCAAGAATAGACTATTTCCCAGCTCCAAAAATTATTTTCAAAGCAAATCTGTACATTCGATACCTGCATGTTTTGAATGTGGAAATATTGACTCAGTGGGTGGTTGAGCCCAGGTCAAACATGGCAGGTATTTTTCCTCTAGGGCTGGGCCTGTTGTGACTCTGACTAAGGGTTACATGTTTTTTCCTCCCCTGATGAGTTTTCTAGAATAGGATGGTTTTTCACTCTTTCTCCGGAATGTAGAACATCTGTGTAAAATGCTAAACAGATTTTTATCACCCAGAGTCCACCCTTCAAGTTTGTTTTGTGGTTAGGCTGAATACCTGTCTCCGCCCCATGGCATCTTCGGTGACCCTGCTGGTTGGTGGCTGAGATCAGGGCGCTCGGAGATTAGATGGGAATCCGCACGTTGTTTTATTCCTCTGATTTTCGATATTTTTCATTTCTGGACTGATAAAAGAGGGAGCCTTTACAGAGGGCAAGGAACCTTCCATGGCAGAATTTCAAAATGCTTTCAGAATTAGTTCTGGGGTCAAAGAAGTAGGGAGACAAGGTACATAGAAGCCTCAACTGTAAAGCAGGGTGCTCGTGTAAAATCACAACCTCTGTGGCGGTATTCGAAGTTAGCTGTTCCCAGACATGACCAAATCGTTTATATCAATGCATATTGTCAGGGAGTGCTGTGATTTTGCCACCACCTAACATTTTCTCTTTCCTTTCCTGTTTTTTTTTTTGAGACAGACTCTTACTTCATCACCCTCGATAGAGTGCTGTGGTGTCATAGCTCACAGCAACCTCAAACTCTTAGGCTTAAGTGATTCTCTTGCCTCAGCCTCTCAAGTAGCTGGGACCACAGGTGTCTGCTACAACGCCTGGCAAGTTTTAGAGATGAGGTCTCGTTCCACCCGCCCCGCCTCCCAGAGTGCTGGGATTACAGGTGTGAACATGTTCACCTTTCAAGTGAAGAGCAGATGAATCATTAGATAACTTCCTTGGCACATGACAATTTTTATAAAATTCCATACAATCACCTTTGAAAAAGTTGATTACATCACAGAGCATTTTTTTTTTTTTTGGCCTGGGCTGGGTTTGAACCCACCACATCCAGCATATGGGGCCGGTGCCCTACTCCCTTGAGCCACAGGTGCCACCCAATCATGCAGCATTTTTAAATACATAATTTTAATCTCTGGCATACCTGTATGTTGGCACTAGGTGTGTATACAGGCTGCCGGTTTCTTCAGAAAACAGGCAAATCCTCTATCCCTGATAGAACTCAGCCGCCCAAACCCACTGGTTTATACAGCAGCCTCTCTGTGTGGCCCCTGATCTCTGCCAGGAGGAAGCTGCGGCTGAGTGAGGGTTTTATGTGAGGGCTTGAGTTAAGAGTGCAGACGCAGGCTGGTGGCTTCCTCCTGCTTTGTGAGGATGTGGATTCAGACAGGCAACACAATTTATCTGAATGAACTGTGTGTTTAATCAAATCTTAAAATCCTACTTGTGCAGACATAGCTTTACACTGGGAAGGGGCACCTGTCCTCTGTAGTAAGGAGTGTGGCAGAATTAGCCCCATTTTAAAGATGTGAATGTGGTGACCCAAAGAGGCCAAAGCACACGCACAGAGTCGAACTTTGGTTCACACGTTCCTCAATTCTTTGTCTACTTAGTTCTGATTGTCATGGCAGAGTTTCATAGAGCTTGAAATTCCTGGCAGTGATACTTCAATCAACTCTCAAAATATTATTTTTGGAGTGAACAATTGGGCCCCTGGAAATGTTGGAGGTTAAAGACAGGAATCGTGGTTTTTTGAAAGGAAATCCCACCTATGCGGCAGCCCCGTGTTGCCCCCTTATGGAACTTTTGATATTTGCAGAATTCTTCATTGCATTAGTCTTTTGTGACGGTGAGACAGATAAAGCAGGATTTACAGTGTTGGCCTTTCTCGAGATGACATGTTATCTTATGTTTTCATAGATGAAATCAACTCTTACTAAAATGTAGCCAAACCAAAGGAAAATGTGGTTATGGGCAAGTCAGTCTACAGAAAACAGCTCTGTGCTAATTTCCAACCAACTCACAGCCCCTGTACATGTAAACTCAAGATTGACAATTCTGCATATTAAAAAAAAATGTTTCTAACAAAATGGGTTGGTGTTCTCAATATTTTACTAAAGTTGGAGAATACAGCAGTGGTTTATTAAAGTTTTATGTTTGTGAGATGTTTGGAAAAAAATTTTTTTAAGTGGGTTCTAGCTCTGCTACTTACTGGCTGTATAATCTCAGGCAAAACTCTTAATCTCTGACGTCTCAGCATCTTCCCTGTAAAGTGGGGAGAATGGTGTTATTGGTGAAGCATCTGCCAACCATTCATTTGCAATGAATCCAAAGTCAGAGCGGCAGAGCCTGTAGTAGCAGTAACCCCGGGGATGGTGCCTGAGGACTCCGAGGTCCTCCCCAGTTCTCACACCTCTGATCCCTGGATGCAGGGTGAAGAGAGGACGAAGACGGGGCCCTGAGTCCTCAGAAGGTCTTGCCCTCCCACAGCTTCTGAGAGGAGCAGGAAGTCGGGGTGTTGTCACTTGCTGGCAGGGCTGCTGGTTTGGGCTACAGTTTCTGAGTCCTTTGGGAGATCAATGCAACAGGGTCTACTTCAGGTACCAGAACCCCTCCGGGTGTGTGAAACTAGTGTCCCCTTAGCAATAGTTGGGGTGGGGGGTGGGGGGGGCTACGCACACGCCATGCAGGTGGTGTGGTGAAAGTTGTGCCCATCACTGCCCAAGAAATGGACGGAAGGGAACAAGTAAGGGACCAATGGTGGGGAAGTTCTGCCCATTGTCCCAGTGTCTCATCTCCACCCTTATCAAAGATAAACACAGCCAGACGTTAGAAAAAGTGCTGAAAACAGACTTTGTGCGCTATCTCCTGACGGGCGGGAAAGGGCTGAGCTGTGCTGGAATTTGGGCAGAGGTGGCTGGGTGTTTTATTTTAGTTTTAATTTTTCCAATAGGATTTTATTATTTATGTTTTTTAATTACCTATAAAACTTGTAACATATTTACACTGTCTTTATTAATTCTCTGTCTTTAAGCTTTATTGAGGTATAATTGATATAAAAATCGCACACAGTAATGTACACAGCTTGATGGCTCTGCACATGCCCAGACGCCCATGGTGACATTATCACATGAACATACCGACCACCTCAATGCCAGCGGGAGGGAGGAGCACAAGGCTCAAGTCACAGTCACCAGGGGTTGGTGGTCAGTGTCGGTGTGAACACACGGCCAGCCGTGTCTGCTGGCTGGCAGTGACCAAAGCCAGGATTCTATTCTGATGGTTACATTCCCAAGAATGTCTTTCAGGCCCTTGAGAAAGCCTGAGTTGTGGGAGACACATCCCATAGAGGGACAGAGGAGGAATTGACAAAGAACTGAGCCCTTTTTAAGTAAATGCTCTAAGAAACAGAGATTAGGGGCCTATCTTCAGAACAAACACGATTCTCCCGGGCGCTGAGCTTTCTCTGGCAAGCATTTTAATGTAGGGCTCGGGCCATCTGAGGGACGTGGGCTTCTGCAGCTAGGAGCCATGCTGGGGTTTAGATCCATCTTGGCACAGATGTTTGGACAGACTTGGGACCTGCTGAGAATTCTGCGGTTCTTACCATGAAGCTCTCTCTGACCATTCCAACCTCTCTTGGGGTCAACTGTGGTGGCATTTACCACCTGTAGACAGTAGGCAGTTCCTTCCCTCATTCCACAATATTAGCTGAGAACCTGCAATGTGCCGGGCAGAGTTCAGCAGTCAGGTCTCAGAACCGCTTGTCCTGTTCGCTGGTTGTTTCACCTGTGTTAGTGTCAACCTAAGTGAGTGGACAGTTTCTTGAGCGTGGAGAAACACAGTCTTATTCTTCTACATTTTTTACTGAATGTGTGATTCAGCAGGTGAGTGAGTGGTACAATATGTAAGAGAAAAGATTTTGAAACAGAATTTGAGTAAATTGGAAGTTAGAAAAGAAAATGACAGTATTGAGATGACAGTAGATTGAAACGATTTTTTGTTTACTAGCCTTTTCCCCTTCTATTTTCTTATCTTATAGGTGCTGGAGAATTTGGTTTGAAAATGTCACTTTTAAAAACAAAAGTCTGAAGATCATCAATCAATTTTATAGGTCCCAGCAGGTAAAGTCAAATAACCGGGCATCCCCTGCCCCCAGGCTGGTCGAACCCGATGGTTCAACCAAAGGGGGCCCAGAGCTCCAGGCTGAGCCCAGACAGAGGCCCACAGTTCCTGTCCCCGTCGGGTCCCAAATCGAGGAGCAGATTGAAAGAGGCCTCCAAAGTAGGGAACCAGGGTGGAGTCGCAGTGTGGAAGATGAGGATTGAGCCCCAGGGGCTCCATTCCGACATCTGAACTGCCCTCTGTCCTTTAGAGACTGGCACCCGATGCCTGAGGGGTGGTACCCTTACTGGTCTTGTCAGGACAAACAAACTAAAATCCACCCTGAGGATGCTAAAGCTGCCCTCAAATATTTTTGAAATATTCTTAAAAAGAAAAAAATGTTTGCCATTTGTGTGCTGAAGTAAGAGGCAGGAACGAGCCTCTGAGACGCACCACACAGTGACATCAAAACTACCCTTGTGTGTGTGTCTGAGTTAACACTGCTGGAAACAGTCAGAGTGTCTACTATTTTAACATGTATCCAGAGGCTAAGAATAGATACAGAGAACTGTATTCTTTCTAGATGCTGGGGATATTCTCGGCCCTGGCCAGCTCTGCAGCAAATGGAGGAGGTGGTTCTTGGATACCAGGTTTTCCTGGAGGGAGGCCCGGCTGCAGCTGGCCCTGCCACACGCTTTCATCTGCGGTGCTGGCAGGAGGACTTCCTTCCACCACCGTTTCCTCATTGTTATTTCTAAAGGAAGGGCAAGGTTGGGGAAGGATCAGGGCCGGCACAGAGCTGGGTCACCAGCTGGGAGACCAGACTGCTATTACAAAGACACCCCGGCTTTCTCTAGCAGCCTTTCCCTGAAGTACCTCCATCGGCTCTTCTGGGTCAGTGGTTCTCAGCAGGGGCATTTTGCATCCCGGAAGAATTGGACAATATTTGGAGACACTTTTGTCGTGATTAGGGGAGGCTTGCTACTGGCTTCTAGTGAGCGGAGGGCAGGGGCACTGCTAAACACCCTACAATGCCCAGGTGGCCCCCAAAGAATGATCCAGCCCAGCAGACTGGCTGGGCCAAGCCTTACCAGCACTTTGCATAACCAAGTCACAGAGAAACTCCATTCTGTATCTTTTTTTTTTTTTTTAGAGACAGAGTCTCACTTTAATGCCTTCGGTAGAGTGCTGTGGTGTCACAACTCACAGCAACCTCCTAACTCCTGCACTTAGATGATTCTCTTGCCTCAACCTCCCGAGTAGCTGGGACTACAGGCGCCCCCACAATGCCTGGCTATTTTTTGTTGCAGTTTGGTCGGGGCTGGGTTTGAACCTACCACCCTCGGTATACGGGGCCGGCGCCCTACCCACTGAGCCACAGGCACCACCCACCCACTCTGTATCTTAAGACTAGAAAACCAGTCTAGTGGCTTAGTGTGCCGGCCAACGTCTTATCACTCAAAGTGTGGTCCCCAGATGCCACCATCACTTGGGAGTTTGTGAGAAATACAAACCCTCAGGCCGCACTCTGGATACTGGGTCAGAGCCCACATTTATCTAGATCCCCGGGGACTTACATGTGTGTTCAATTTTAAGAAGTACTGAAAACCCTCTACAAGAACCAGGGAAGGCGGGCAGCGTTACCCGCACTGCACAGCCAAGTCACAGTCAGACAGACCTGGCCCTACTCAGGCCATCCCTTTAAACTCACAAAAACTCACTGGCAGGCAGCGCCTGTGGCTCAAAAGGGTAGGGCGCCGGCACCGTATACCGGAGGTGGCGGGTTCTAACCCAGCCTCTGGCCAAAAACTGAAAAATAAATAAATAAATAAAATAAAATAAAAATGAAGTTATTAAAAAAAAAACTCACTGGCTCCATATTTCCTTTTTCATTTTCATTGACGTTTCTCTGATCTTTTGGGCATCTTTTCCTCTCCCCTTTGTCCTTCTCTCTCCCTCCGTTTCTCTTCTGGTCCTTCTGCTCCGTCTAAGCGGTTTCCACTTGTCTTTGTCTCCTGTGTGTACATTCCTTCTCTGGGTATTTAATTTTGAGTCACTCTGGATACTGGGGGGAAAATGGCAGACGCTTATCTTTTTAATTAAAGGAAATCGTCCCGGGGAAAAGTGGGTAGAGCCTGGAAGGACGGCCATACTTTCTGAAACCTGAGGACACAATTAAATCAGCTTTCCCTTCAGCGGTGAGATATAAAGGCAGGCGGTAAAGTCGTCCAATACTAATTTAATCAGAAGCCGGTGCAATCAGTCTTTCTGATACACCTTTTGTCAGCACAGCTTTAGGTTCTGAATGGGCAATCTAAGCCTCTGGAAATTTACCATATTGTCTTATCAGCCAAATTTCTACTGGAGCTAGGTATAATAATAGAAGTGATTACAGATAAAATTTAGTCTGCACACCACACCTATGTCGTGCATACTGTAGACTTTTGGAGTCCTTACGATTTCTTATTTTGAAACTCTTTGCTCTCTTTTTATTTATTTTTTTTTTTATTGAATGTTAACTATGTACATTGATACTCTTCTGGGGTACATTGTGGGGGTTTTCACATGCATTCTGAAATACTTCCATCAAACTGGTCAACACAGCCTTCATGTCATTTTCTCAGTTATT
>CAUYTI010035586.1:0-38176 GCA_963575145.1 Galago senegalensis | reverse complement strand
AGGCAATGTCAGGCATAGGTAAATCCATAAAGACAACACATCAGTGGCTGCTAGGGCGGGGCTGTGTGTGGGCGCTGGGTTCCATTTAGGGGGTAGGGGCTGTGTGTGGGCGCTGGGTTCCATTTAGGGGGCAGGGGCTGTTCGTGGGTGCTGGGTTCCATTTCGGGGTAGGGGCTGTTTGTGGGCGCTGGGTTCCATTTTGGGGGATGGGGGCTGTTTGTGGGTGCTGGGTTCCATTTAGGGGGTAGGGGCTCTTTGTGGGCACTGGGTTCCATTTTGGGGGGCAGGGGCTGTTTATGGGTGCTGGGTTCCATTTGGGGGGTGGGGGACTGTTTGTGGGTGCTGAATTCCATTTTGGGGTGATGTAAATATTCTAAACTTAGATCGTGTTAATGGTTGCATAACTTTGAATATATTAAAAACCATTAAATTAGACACATTACTGGGGTCAACTATAAAAGTAGGCACTGGGTGGCTGAGGTGGAAGGATTGCTGGAGCGTAGGAGTCTGAGGATACAGTGAGCTGTGATGGCGCCCCGCACTCCAACCTGGTGATAGAGTGAGACCATCTGAGAATAGACAGAGTTCAAGTCCTGGAAGCTCCCTGAGCTGAAGGCTATCAGCGGCCTCACTGAGAAGAACGTTCTTTTGTGGAGGGAGATCAGAGCGAAGCCTCGTTGTGTCATCTACACCACAGGGCACCAGGCAAATGTTCACCAACCCAGATTTTTCTCTGGGGCTGCTGCCAACCAGTGGATCTTAACTGGTTAACTGGTGTCCACATGATGCCCTGGTCAGTGTTCCTGCTATCAAAGGGAACCCTGGACCACGCGGTTACTGGTGCTCCGAGCCCCAGGTGTGGCGCAGCCTCTGCCCAAGCCAGATGTGGGTTCCGGGAACATGCAGAGACTTTGCTTTCTGAGCACACAGGAGAAGACAGGCTGGGTAGGGAGGCGGCCCCTCAAATACCCACATGGAACTGAAAGGCGACCAGGGGAAGTAGGGGGTCAATGTTGTTGCCCACCTGGAGAGCTATGGCGAGTGCCTTGCACCGATCACTGATTCACCAAGTGTGCACAGGCATGAAAGAGCGATGCTGGGGGAATTTGGACGTAGGTCTGCCTGGAACCAGGGAGAGACGCTAGCCAGGGTTGGTGAGGTGTGCTCCTGTGCACCAGGAGGGCTACTGCCATAGATGGCACCGTGACCTGGCACACACTGGCTGGTCTTGCAGTGGGTGGTTCAACATCCTCAGAGCCCCCAGAAAATGAGCGGAGAGGACAACCTTACCTGCATGGCAGGGACGGCTGGGGCTGCAGGGTGCCAGGGTCTTTGGGGACAGGCAGATGAGGGTAAGGGCCTCAGACCATGGTCTTCTGAGACTAGGACAAACATACCAGATGGCACCTCAGTGAAGTGATTCTCCTGGACACCAGTGTTCCTCCATCCCCTGCCAGCACGGCACTGATTAACCAAATGCCTTTGATTAAGTGCTCAGCCCCAAGGATGGAGACGTCTGTTCAGGCCTGCGTTCTCCAGGGCCTCTGGACACCCCCATGCAGAGGCAGGATGCGGCCCAGGATGGGTGAGGGGTCCAAGCTCTGGAGGAGGCCAGACAAACAAAGCCTCTGTTCTTTATCCCCAAATGCAAGGGGGAGTCGAGCTGAGGCTGAGTCCACACACCCTCGCTTTTCTGGCATGGCCTGCTCATTCTGTTATTTGCTGAGGCGTCTTTACTCTTCCTCCCTCTCCCCTCTCAAAAGGTCTGTTCCATGTCTCCCCACATCTGAAGAAAGCTCAAAGCAGATAACTCGGCCCACCATGTGTGACCACTCAGTCCCAGATGACCTCTGTGATGGAGAGAAATAATACCTCAGGTGGCTACTGGCATGGATTTCAGAGCAAACAGTCTTGCATCCAAGTCCCTGTCACTTTTAACCAAATAACCTTGTATTAATATCTGATCTTTCTGGGCCCTGTTGGTTTTCTCAAGTGAAAAGTGAAGCCTGGGTACGGTAGCTCAGGCCTGTAATCCTAGCACTCTGGGAGGCTGAGGTGGGAGGATCCCTGAACTCAGGAACTCGAGACCAGCCTAAGCAAGAGCCAGACCCTGTCTCTACTAAAAATAGAAAAACTAGCTGGGTGTGGTGGCCGGCACCTTTAGTCCCAGCTACTCAAGAGGCTTGAGGCAGGAGGAGCCCTTGAGCCCATGAATTTGAGGTTGCTGTGAGCTATGATGCCATGGCACTCAACCTCAGGGCACAGAATGAGACTCTGCCTCAAAAACAATAAAGATGAGTGTAATACAAGTACCTAATGCTCATGGGGTGTTTAAAGATTAAATAAAACAGTGCACTTACAATGCCTGGCTTAAAACACAAGTGCTTGGTAGACAGTGCCTGTTCGACCAGGGCCCTTCTCGATAAAATGGGAACAGTACTCCTGCTGTGCCTTGGGTGGCTGCCATGGCAAGGGTGTGTGAGAGCCGCTTGTATCAGCTCTTGAGACCCCACTGCACCTGTCTCCTCCCAAGTCCTCATCCAGTGACATCCTGTTGACAACCTAAAATTGACTATGTTTGGAGTATTTACACCAGGGACTTTGGCAAATGCTACATATCAGGGATCCTCCCTGCTCCCTCCGCCTGCCAAGAGCTGGTTTACCACCAAACCACTGTGCAAGGACCAAGTAAGAGTGTGGGCGCCACCTTCCTCAGCTTGGCCTCCTCTCCTGGCCTCCCCTCTCAGCCTCCCTTCAGAGCCTGGCCCAGTCCAGGTAAGGCAGGGCTGTTGCTGGTGGTGGGTGCGACATTTTCCTTGTCTTCCTGGTCCCCGTGTTGGTAGAAGTTGGCATAAACAAAACAAGACAAAACAAAACTCTTGTTTTCTTTCTCTTACAGAAGGTACAGAGTGTATTGTGAAAAGTTTTTTGACTATAGTAGAGCTAAAAAGGGAAAGGAGAGATCGGTCATGGTTCCTCTGCTCGGAACAATCATTATTAATGTTCTTTCTTTGCTTATACATTTTTAAATGGGATCAAACTATACCACCTGACCTATAGCCTGATTTTTTTTCTAGTAACAATGTATCTTGAACATACATTATGGCATTATGGTTTACTAGTAATAGCATTCACAAATCTCAAAGTATGTCTCTGGATTACCTCCTCTGGAAACTAACTTTGCCTCAAAGGAGAGGGTCCCTGAGGGAAAAGGCCCTGAACTGCCCCTCCCGTCCCACTCCAGCTAGACGTTGAGGAGAATTTTGTTGGGGTAACAAACTAATAGTCTGAACCAGTGTTAACTGCACTGTCCTGCAAATGTTTGAATTCATCCTGAGCTATAAAGGACATGTGTGTTGTGATCAAATTGTACAGATCAAACAGAATAAAAAAACTCGTATCTGGTTTAAATTTTTTTTTGTTTTTTTTTTTTTTGTTAGAGACAAAGTCTCACTTTGTTGCCTTCAGTAGAGGTGCCGTGGCGTCACAACTCACAGCAACCTCCAACTCCTGGGTTTCGGCGATTCTCTGCCTCAGACTCCCTAGTAGCTGAGATTACAGGCGTCCACCACCACACCCAGCTATTTTTTTGTTGCAGTTTGGCCAGGGCCGGGTTTGAACCCGCCACCCTTGGTATATGGGGCCAGCACCCTACTCACTTTAAAGTTTTTTTAAAAGGAGTCTGAACAGTTGTTGGGAATAGACTTGAGCGAAAGCTGCCCATGTTAAGATACTTAAAAATCACAGAGCCTCAAGAGCTCAGAACAGGTTTTGCCTTTTGCTGGTGTATCGTGGGAGTGACTTATGCTGGGGGAGGCTTTACTAGAAAGTTCTGCTCCACATCTCCTGTCCCTGTTGGGTCCCTCGAGTGCTCCCTTCACCCCAGAGCAGGGCAAATCTGTTACAGGACTCGCTTCTGGGGTCCAGCTGGCTCTCCACTTGTCTACTGTCATTTTTGCCTAAAACTCATTTGCCTTTTTCTTTGGAGAAAAGTGTGCAGAACATTCTGGCTTCTGACAATTTGCATTTCATTATTGTCTAGGGAGTATTTGAAAGGCGTGTGCAGGGGAACAGTTCTCTTTCTTCTCAGTGGTGAAGGAGGCAGTCATTTTAAGGTGACTTTAAAATGAAGGTGGATTGTGCAGGGATTTGACGCCTGGGTCATCCTCCTTAAACCAGACTGCTGCCTTTTGTACAACTCATGGTGGACAGCCAGCAGTGCCTGCTAGTTTAGTAGTTAATGACCATCACAGTGTTTTCTTTGCTCCTGGAGAGATTTTAGTCACAGCCAGGGTAGATCTGCCACTGTTGGTTAAGCACAGTTTTAAAGCAGCCAGCAGCAGCCTCTCTTTTTAAGGAGCGGGGAGCTAGAAGTTAGGGGATGCTGCAGGTTCTACCTGAGGGCAGGAGGCACAAACGTGGGGTTTTAAAATGGTGTAGAGAGTTTTAGCCTTTGGTTTCCAAATTATACTCTTGTTAGTGTAAAAAAAAAAAAAACATAGTAAACATTAAAAAATTCCGATGCGGGCCTTTTCCAGTATCCAGGGAGGCCTTTTGTCCAAACTCTTTTCAGCACTGCTCTCCCATGTGCTCCTTTCTGACAGCTGTGAGGGAATCTTTGCATCCCGCACCTGTGGCCCAGGACACCTGCCTGGAGGACCAGAGCACCAATCCCACAGAGTCCCGGGCCCTTCTCTGGGAGGTGGAGTCGGGCCTCCCCCCACATCACAGCTGCCCCCCTTGTGTGCCGACTTATTTAGCATTTAGCACATGGCAGGCAGGAGGAGCAGCAGCCAGGGCGCCCGCCCGCCCCTGTGCTCAGGGCCTGGACTCCCTCTGCAAGGAGCTCGTTCTTAGTTTGTGTGTGTTGGTAGGTCGTCTACACATGACTCACTGGCGCCTTCTGCCCTTCTTCCCGGCTCCCCAGGCTCCTCTTCCACCCACCAGCCTTCTTCATCTTTCTCTCCAGTTCCCTCCCTCTAACAGCTGCCCGTGGCCAGCTGCCATACCCAAATGTGGTCATCCCTAGACACAAACGCTGCCTGTCTGCCTTTAGACTAGGCGGAGACCTTGTCCTGACACGTCTGCAGAACACAGCCGCCCCTGCTGGTGCTCTGGGAGCCGCTCCTCCAGTTGCCATTGTTCCAAGACCGATGTGGCAACAGCTTCTGCATTACCTCCCCGCCCTGAGGTGTCGGGCAGGGCAACACGTTTTAGTCAAAGACAAGCAGGCCATTCTGAGTGTTAACCTGCAGTGTCATTCTGCATTTTTCTTGGTGACTCTCCATTCTCTCTAGTTCCCATCTTTGGACCACCCCGTGACTCTTGCACAGCCAGAGTCGCCTGGCCTGCCTGGGAAGAGTGGGCCCTCGGCGTGTGCTTCCGCCCCACGAGGGGTTCCTGTGACAGACAGTGTCACGGCCATGGCAGCTGGAGCCTTTCTCGGGAAACTGCTTTCCCAATCTGAAGGTCCTGTTTGGAAATCCTGAGGTAGCGAGGTGTCGTCTGTGCCTGTTCATGGTGCCCTTGTTGTCCGTGTAGTTCACATTTTTATATAGTCTGGATGCAAAACCTATATCAGATATGTGTTCTGCACATTTCTCCTCTCCATTTGTGGCTTGTCTTTCATTTTCTTAGTATCTTTTGAAGAACAGACATTTTAAATTGTTAGGCTTTTAGTGAAGTCTAATTTGTCATTTTCTTCTTTTATAGATTAAGTTTTTTGAGTCATATCTAGAAAACATTTAACCTAAAGTCACAAAGATTTTCTTCTGTAGGTTTGATAGTTTTAGGTTTCACATTTAGGTCTACAATTCATTTTGAGTGAAATTTTTTATATAGCGGGAGGTCTGGGTCAAGATGATAATAATAATTTAAATAAAGATGTCCAGTTATTCCAGTACCATTGGGTGAAAAGACCACTCTTTCTTCATTAAATCTCCTTGTTACCTTTGTTGAGAAGTAGTTGTCCATGGTTTTTTTTGAGTCAATTTCTGGACTTTTCTTTTCTTTTCTTTTTTTTTTTGAGACAGAGCCTCAAGCCATCCCCCTGGGTAGAGTGCCGTGGCATTACAGCTCACAGCAACCTCCAACTCCTGGGCTCAAGCGAATCTCCTGCCTCCGCCTCCCAAGTAGCTGGGGCCACAGGCACCCGCCACAACACCCGGCTATCTTTTGGTTGCAGCCGTCATTGTTGTTTGGTGGGTCCGGGCTGGGGATTCGAGCCCGCCACCTTAGGTGTACGTGGCTGGCGCCTTAGCCGGTTGAGCCATAGGCGCAGAGCCAATTTCTGGACTTTTCTTTTTCTTTAATCTGTGTCTGTCCTTTAACACCCACATGTCTTGATTACCAGCTTTGTAGTCAGCCTTAAAATTAATTTTCTCTTCTGTTTCAACACTGTTTTAGTAATTCTAAGTCTTTTTCCTTTCCATTTCAATTTGAGAATCATGTAGACTATTCAGCAAACCTTGTTGGAGTTTTGACTGGGATTGTACTGAATCTATAGATCGGTCGGGGGAGGGTCGACAGTTTTACGGTACTGAGTCTCTGAGTTCATGAACATGGGATAGCTTCCCATGTAAGTCTTCTTGATCTCTTCTCTCAGTGTTCTATAGTTTTCAGCACACAAACACTGTATTATTTTGTTTGCTTTATACCTACGTAGTTCACTTTTTACTATTTTAAGTGGTACTTTAAACTTCAACTTTTAATTGCTTGTTGCTAGTATCTAGAGCAGTGGTTCTCAACCTTCCTAATGCCGCGGCCCTTTAATATAGTTCCTATGGGTCGCAACCCCCACAAGTTGAGAACCGCTGATCTGGAAAGTCCTTTTTGTGTATAGATCTTATATCCCATGAATGATTAAACTTATTCTTTTTCTCGCAGCTTTTTTGAAAACTCTTTGGTACTTTCTATTTGGAGAATTATGTCATCTACAAATGGAGACAGTTTCAATTTTTCCTTTTCAATTTGTTAATGTTACTTCCTTATCTTCTCTGTGCAATCCAGTACTTAGAGTCTGAGGATGAGTAGTAGTAGTGAAGTAGACGTCATCACCTTGTTCCCAGTTTTAGGAGCAAAGTGTTTAATCTTTCACCATTAAGTATGATGTTAACTATAGTTTTTTCATAAAGGCCCTTTACTGGGTTGAAGAATTTCTCTTCTACTTCTATTTTACTGAGAGGTTTTTATCATTATTATTATCGAGAAGTGATGTAAAATTTTGTCAAATGCTTTTTCCACATCTATTGAGATGATTGTATGCTTACCCTTCTTTAGCTAATGATATGGCGAGTTACATTAATTGACTTTTAAATGTTAGCCTTCCACTTCCAGGCTAAATCCCACTTAGTTGTAACCCATTCTTTTCATGTATTACTGGATTAAATCTGCTAATATTTTACTAAGGATTTTTGTACTTGTGTTCCTGAGGAATATTGGTGTGTAGTTTTACTGTAAGTCTTTGTCTCACAAGCTAGAGTGCAGTAGTGTGATCATAGCTCACTACAGCCTTGAACTCAAGTTCAACCCCACCTGAGCTCCCCGAGTAGCGAGGACCACAGGCACAGGCCACCACCCTCTACCCCTGGCTATTTTTCTTTCTTGTTTTTGGTCTCACCATATTGCCCAGGTTGGTCTCAAACTCCTGGCCTCAAAGAATCCTCCCACTTTGGCCTATGCCCAGTCTGTTTTAACCATTTTTAACTGTATAGGTCAGTGACATTAAGTACCTTCACATGGTTGTACAGCCGTCACCATCCCCCTCCGGAATGTTTTCCGCATCCTAGACTGAGATGCCACACCCATTAACACTGACTCCCCACCCCTCCCATCCCGCGAACCGCCCTTTCTACTTTCTATGACTGTGACTACTCTACGAACCTCATCTATAAATGGAATCATACTGCATCTGTCCTTCTGTGTCTGGCTTACTTCACCTAGCATGATGTCCTCCAGGGTCATCCGAGTTGTAGCAGGTATCAGAATTTTATTCCTTTTTAATACTGAAGAACATTTCATTGTACACACAGTCATGTACCCCGTAACATTTCCGTCAACAATAGACCACATACAGGATGCTGGTCAAACAAGATAATATTGCTGTATTTTTACTGCACCTTTTCTGTGCTTAGATATATGTGGATGCACAAAGACTTGCCTGTGTGTTAAATCGGCCCCCAGTACTCAGTGCAGGAACATGCCGTCCGGGTTTGTAGCCCAGGTGTGTGGCAGGCTGTACGCGGACCACGTGGGTTTGTGTACATATACTCTAAGATGTCCACACCACGATGCGTTTCTCAGAACGTAGCCCCACTGTTCAGGCACACAACTGTGCAGTCTGTATTTTGTTTATCCGCTCATCTACTGATGAATGTTTGGGTTGTTTCCACATTTTGACCCTTCTGAATAATGCCGCTGTGGACATTGGTGTACAAATATCTGTTCAAGTCCCTGCTTCCAATTCTTCTGGGTGACACTTAGCAGTCGAATTGCTAGATCCTATGGCAATTCTGTGTTCAATTTTCTGAGGAGCCACCATATCATTTCCACAGAGACTGCACCATTTTACATTCCCACCAGCAGTGCATAAGAGTTCCAATTTCACAAACATTTATTTTCTGTTCTAAAAAAAAGAAAATTAGGCCAGGCGCCATGGCTTACGTCTGTAATCCTAGCACTCTGGGAGGCTGAGGCAGGTGGATTGCTTGAGCACAGGACTTGGAGACTAGCCTGATCAAGAACAAACCCCATCTCTACTAAAAATAAAGAAACTAGCCAGGCATTGTGGCTGGTGCCTGTTGTCACAGCTACTCGAGAGGCAGAGGCAAGAGGATTCCTCAGACTCATGAGTTTGAGGCTGTTGTGAGCTATGATGCCACAGCACTCCACCCCATGCCACAGAATGAGACTCTGTCTCAAAAAAAATTAAATAAATAAAATTTATAATAACATCCTCATGGGTGTGAAGTGGTATCTCATTACGGTCCTACCATAGTGCTTTGTGCAGGGTTCTTCATGATCTCTTGATTGAGCTCAAGGCCAACATAGTCAGGCCTGCTGTGGGCAGGGCTGGAAATCGTATTTAAAGTCGGTTGTACATAACATCTCTCACTTTACCAAATCTATCCACAGGTCCACAGTAAATTTCGTCAATTCACTTAATCCTCAGTGAATCTAGCTCTCAGCAGGGCCTTTATGGAAGTTTCAAGGTCTTTAAGGAAGAAGACTCCTTGACTCCCCACACGCGTCAGGCAGGGTGAATAGAGGGGACGTTATGAGGGTGGTGTCACTGGGTATCTGACTCCAAAGCTCGGGTGACTGTGTGAGGCCCTCGCTCTCCGAGACTCATCTGGTACACTAGGTAGACTGAGTCAGAGCAGTGGTTCTCAGGTTCTCAGTACACACTATATACTATGGCTGCCTGAGGAGCTTTGAATAGTCTCCCCTTCCTGGGCCTCACCCTGGCCAATTACATCAGAACCTGTGGCGTGGGGCGCTGGCCTCAGTAACCTCAAAGGTCCCAGTGGTCTCAGCGTGTGGCCCAGGGTGAGCCTGATGATGAGAGCCACATATCTCATAGATGCCTGAACACCAGGGTCACCTGAGCTGCTGGTTTGCAAATGCAGGTCTCCCAAGCCTTTCCCTGGAGGTTTTGGTTTAGCAGCTCCTGGGCGGGGGTCCCCGAATCTGTGTTTCAGACAAGCCCTGCAGGTGATTCTCAACACCAGGCAGATCTTGGAAGCACGATTGAAGCTGCCGCCCTCCAGCCTTTCTGGACCTACAAATCACTCTGGACCTAACTTGGTGGATGGGCAGTGAGGCTTCTGATGTGCATGGCTGACGCACTCCAAGGAAGTGCTGATGGGCTGATCCAGCCACCCCACCTGGCACAGGGTTTAGAGGGATTAGGGTCCAGCCACCTCCCCTCCTGGGCCAACCACCAGCCTGAAATGCAGATGCAGTGCCCTCCCCCAACCACTCCAGGCCCCCCCGCTGCACTGACACGCACCCATGGTATCTGCCCGCATGGCTGCCCTGAGTACACTTTGCTTTCACCATCTCGCCTCTGTGTTGTGATAAAGAAACAATAGAAAATAACTAAGGACAAAGGCATGTGTGGGCCAGGTGACCTCTGCAGAGGGGCCTGGTCTCCCCTGCTCCCTGCGCCTTGGCTCACCACAAGCCTGGATAGTCAGAAGCTTCCAGTGTGCAATGCAGGCCTCTGCAGCAGCCTCTTCCCAGCCGTGCATTTCAAGTACCAATTCCGTGTCCTCATGCTTCTGATCTTGCCAGCCTTTCACAAGCTATCCCCTGAATGACAACATGTGGTCTTGATATGCTGGGTTTAAAATCTTTCAGTTGGGGCTTGTTTGTTTATGAAGCAGCTTCAATTATCAGGGATTTCCAAACTGGCTTCCTTTCTACTGGTGCTAGCATCCAGAGCTGTACCGTCAGCCGCCGCCGCAGTGACAGCCACGTTTTGGTGTTGCTGTTGAGCCTTGCCGCATGGCCTGTTCGGAGCATTAAGAGATGAAAGCACATTGAAACACCCGCGTCCCTGTGTTTACACGCTCCCGATCTCACGTGTTGTATTTGGTGGCTGTTCTTTGCAGCACTCTGAACAGAAGTCATTATCGAGAACATGTGCCGGGAAGAAGTGGATTTTCATGGTTCCTGGTCCCACCTGGCTGCTGGGGAAACAGTTGTGTTCACTTCATGGTGGCAGGGGGGCCACTGCTCTCTGGCACCAGTGAGGGGCTTCCTGGAGATGGGCAGAAGCCAAGCTCAGCAAGCCTGCCAGCTGAGTGAGAGAAGGAGAAGACAGGTCGGGGAAGAAGCTGGCCTTGAAGCAGAAAGAACAATTAGCTTAGGGACTCAACAGTTTTTTAAGTTCACACATTTTCTAGAAGCAAGTGATGTTTTAAAGACTAGGTATATTAGGTGACCTGTGGATCACAATTGTGGAAAACCAAGTTCAAACTAGTCTTAGTAAAAGAAGAGATTTATATATTCATGTCAATGAAATGTTAGGCTAGCTGCAGGCATAGCTTGATCCAGGGCACAAACAATCTCTCTCTCACTGTACCTCTGCTCTCTTGGGGTGGGCTTCGTTCTCAAGTAGGCTCACTTGGGGGCAGACAACCCTAGGTCCAGACAACCCTGGGCTTCCATTTTATTTTATTTTCTGCCTCAGCAGAAATGAAACTTGTTTCTCTCTAGTAGCTCTTATGGTCTTGGCTTGGATTAGCCCTGCACTCTGAACCAATTCCTGTGGGCAGGAGGAGCCAGGGCTCAGACTGGTGACCTGTGGGCCTCCCTCACGCCAGCCCTGGAACCAGTTAGTTCAGGAGTTGATCATCATCTCAAATGTTGAAATTCTGAAAAATCAAACTTTTAGATTTTACTGAAATCCTGAAAATATAATTTAAACTTACATTTTATAAGGGGATTTACTAGAAATATAAAAACACAATAGAACACTTTATAGACCACAATAAAATAGGCAATAATAAGATACATATTTTTGGAAGCATAAATACTCAGGTATACTACGGACATGAGTCTAATGGCTCAGACCAACCATTTTTTAAAACCTGCACCCCTTTGAGAATCTGATGAGAGGCACGAGCAACACATCCAGAAAAACACACACATTTTCACATGTAGTCAACAGTTTGAATCTAATTCCAATTCAATTCCAGGGGCTCACAGGCCCTGCCGGGGTGCCTGGTTCAGAATCCCTGGCCCAGGTATTCTCCAAGGCGGTGGATCCAAAGACCAGGGTAATCCTGGGCTCCTTTCCACACCTGCGGAGTAGCACTTCTGGGCGAGGGGTGTGGGCATCCCACACTGTCAAAGAGGATTCAGGGAAGGTGCTTTAATGTTATTTTTATTTTGTGTTCTCCCAGTCTTCTGCAGAATCAGAGCCAAACAGTTCCTCCAACTAAAAGCCATCTATTCATGAATTAAAGTTAAGAAATGAGACTAGAGGAGATGTGGAGAGTGGGTAGTGAGGCCGCACAGCCCCCATAGCCTGGGGAACATTCAGAGAAGGAGCCCCCACCTGCTCATTCTTTCCCCAAACAGTAGAATGGGACTGTTTCTGTTTTCCATATTAATGGAATGGGCCCTGGAGGCTCACGGTGGCCACCACTAAAGGATATTCTATCCCAGGTGCGTCTCAGTGGCTGTTTAATGCCATCTTCATGCATTCCTAATACTTTTCCTTTCATATAGTCCATCTTTGCCATTATTTGCTTACTTTGAGGGCTATATTCAGCTGGGGGAAGGAAATCTCTGCTCCCCATTGCTGTAGTAAGTCTCTTCCCCACAAATTAAAGGAATTGGTGTGATCATAGGTCTAATCCTAATTTTTACCTCAGGACCCTACAGTTTTTGCCTCATGGAAGGAATTATGGCATGTGCTCCATAGGTGGGGCCACCCAAAACCTTTCAGGCCATTTTAGGACAAAACTTATCACGCAAGATCCTTTCTTACACAATGTCATTTTCCTTTCTGTTTAATCTTTGTTACTCTTTTAAAAAAAAAAAACTACTTTTCACAGTCAGGACCACAGTTTACTATAAAGTTGATTATTTACTTAGCCACATTGATAATTAGACAACTTAAAAAGCAAAAATCTCTTTTTCAAAATGAAAAACTCAGCCATCTAAATAATTCGAATAACTAAAACATTACATTTTCTAAATAAGTCAAACATTTTATGACACATAATATGACTTTGAAGTTTTAAATTATTAAAAGTTATTTTGAAACTACAACATAGGCACTATGTCTGATGTCTTCTTGTCTTTCTTAGTCTCACTTAGCCATGTGGCATTAAAGATGGCTGCAAAGAACAGGACCTTAGAATAGCCAGGGGACACAGTGGAGCAGGGAATGGGCCAGGTGGGATAGGCTGTGCCCACAGCCACTGTCCCAGGCAAGGGAAACATGTCCTCAGGCCTCATCACCGTCACTTACTTATCTGACTTTAGAATTCAGAAACTGAAAATCAAAAACATAAGTTCGGCATTAAATTCAGCAAAATTTAGAAATGTTACAGAAGTGGTGATTCTATACTCTTTAAACATTTGAACTTTAATAACAGATTTAAGATTAATTTATCTATCAAAAAATACTAAAGTCACCTGAATAAAAAGGGATTTGAGTTCTTTTTGTTTTTCCGATAAAATACTTAACGTAAGCACTTATACCCATCTTTGTTTTTTAGCCAATCAGTTAGAACTCTTTTGTACATTCTGATAGTGAAATGTCACAGGCACAAGACGTGTATAGACACACAGACAGACATACAGACTTTATGTTTGCCAGTTTTTAAACACTTTTAAACATATATTTTTATTCAGACTATTGATTTTGTAATTACCTAATTTATGTATTTTAGCAATTCACCTATATAGGTTCTAGTTATTTTATTTATTTATTTATTTATTTTTTTTTTTGAGATGGAGCCTCAAGCTATCCCCCTGGGTAGAGTGCCGTGGCATCACAGCTCGCAGCAACCTACAACTCCTGGGCTCAAGCGAGTCTCCTGCCTCAGCCTACCAAGTAGCTGGGACCACAGGTGCCCGCCACAACGCCCGGCTATTTTTTGGTTTCAGCTATCGTTGTTTGGTGGGCCTGGGCTGGGGATTCGAACCCGCCACCTTAGGTGTATGTGGCTGGCGCCTTAGCCACTTGAGCCACAGGCGCTGAGCCTATTTATTTTTTAGACAGAGTCTCAAGCTGTCACCCTGGGTAGAGTATCATGGCATCACAGCTCTACAGCAACCTCCAACTCTTGGGCTCAAGCAATCCTCTTGCCTTAGTTTTTCTATTTTCAGAAGTGAAGGGGTCTCATTTTTTACTCAGGCTGGTCTCAAACATGTGAGCTCCACCAGTCCACCTGCCTTAGCCTCTCAGAGTGCTAGGATTACAGATGTGAGCCATTGCACCCAGCCCTAGTTATCATTTTAAATTATTTTTGTTTTAATCATTTTTATGCTCTATAATTAGATGTGTAAATATAGTTTTAATTACTGCTTTGGACTAATAAATTCTATTAAGAAAAAACAAACTTAAGTATTTTAACCAGACTTGTTATTTTAAACAATGTAATATCATCATAATTCTTCAAGGATCCATTCATAGGCCATTTTTCTCTAGAGTCAAGATGATAGATACCTTGGCCTGGCCATGTTACAATAAAATTGTCATTGTCTTTTAGTTATAGGGAGGGGACCCAGACTGAGACCAATCAGACAGAATATGCCCCACCTGTCTGTTATTTGGGATTGGGCCTGAACTTTCATAGTACACACCAGATGTAGAAACACGGAATTTCTTGAGAACAAAATTAGAACTAATGAGAATTAAAGTTTTAGCGTGCAACCAAAATAAAGCAGGTGGACCACAGTGATTGGGGACAATGAGTGTTTGAGAGCAGAACCCCAAGATTCCCAGGAGAAATCTGGCAGTGCTGCTAGGAGTGTTAGAGCACTGCACCCCGAGCCCTGTCCGTCCAGGCGACCGGGTGACCACCAGGCTTCCCCGGCAGCATTTATCGCGTCCCGGAGCAGTCTGGGGATCCCCTTGTGGTCACCTTTTAAGTAGTTGGGGGGGTCATTCTCTGAATGTTCCCCAGGCTGTGGGGGTCCCCGCCTCACAGCTCACTCTCCACATTGTGTATCTGAGACCTCTCTCTCCTCGTGTTTTAGGGCCACTCGCAGCTCTACCAGTGAGAAACAATTCAGGCGGTGGGCAGGGGGGGTTAAAGAAGACACTGGCCTGCGTGCTGTCTGGTCATTCCTTCTGTCTCCACAGCTGCTTCCTGAGCACTTGCTGGTCATTGCTGCAGCCATAGAGGTGGCACCTGGGTCTGAGCGGCAGGTTCGGGACCCATGAGAACCAGTGTCCCATTGTTCCTGCCAAAGCATGGCCTGTTGGCAGCCCACTCAATACATCCGGACAATTCTAAGGATGCCAGTGAGAGGCTGCATTTGCCCACCAGCTTGGAGGAGGCAGTCCGGGAAAGGGCTAAACAGGCTCCCAGCCTGCGGGTGAGGGTGGGAGGTTCTGTCTGTGCATTTAGAAGTGCTTCTGGCCGGAGTTTACTTAATTAGAAGTGAAAGCAGTACAATGCTTTGGGCATACAGAGAGTGTTGTCACCAATGTTGTCACTGACGTTGGCACAGGTAGAAACTGCTCACCTGGTCATGCAGCCCTGATGCTGATGACGGCAAAGCTATTAAACGAAGTTCCTAAGATCCGTACAATGAGCTGTGCTCAGGAGCCTCCTGCTATGCCCAGCACACAGTTGGTGCTCCATAAATGTGTATCTAAATGACTTAAGGGATAAGTGAATGAATAATAAGCAAGAAATGGAATAGTCCACAAAATTTTTTTTAAAGATAATTTAATGCCAGAGGACAGGAGCCTGGATTCCCTGTGTGGGCAGGAGACGCTGGCACTGGGTGGATGCAGCCAGGGCAGCTACACTTCTCCTCTGTGCCCTTTGCTCAAACTCTGTGCTAAGGCAGGGTTCTCAGCCTTGCGCTGACACGTGGGCCAGGTCATTCTTTGTGGTGGGTGCCGCCCTGTATGTTGTAGGAAGCTTTGTAGTGTCACTGGCCTCCGCCTACTAGATGCCAGCAGTGTTCCCTTCCAGCTGTGAAAGCCAGGAATGTCCCCAAACATTGCAAAATGTCTTCCAGAACCACTCTCCTATGGGTTCATATAAAGAAAGCATTTTATTACCCCCAAAACATGGGACATGGGGCTAAACCACTTGAACCAGGGATCATGGAGACGTACTCCCAGATGCTCCCATCAGAAAGTCCTGAGCTCTGAGAAGTGAACACATCTCTCTTCAGCTCGGTTCTGACTTGGGCTCATTCACCTTGAGTGTCCTGCCTCTTTGCAAAAGACAAAGTAAGAAAGAACAAACAACCTCATCACCCCTGGGAAGGAAGAGAACCCAGTAACACTGATGACTCACACGAGCTGCCATGTCTGAGCACCGAGTCTGCAAGAACCCTCCATAAGCTCGTCACACACTGTATCCCATTAAATCTTCAACACGAGGGAAGTATCATTAGCCTCATTTTATAGTTGGAGAAACTGAGCCTGACAGAGGTTGGGTCAGTGGTCTGAGGTCGCACAACAAGTGCATGGTGGAAGTGAGAGTCTAAGCCAAGTGGACTGATCCAGAGAACACGCTGTCTTCCTGCAGCTCCACTCGCCTGAACAATGGCCCCCAGAGTCCCGTCCTCGGGAGTGATGGGGGCTGGTGGCTGAGAACATCCTCAGTAGGGAGCCCTCCCGGTCCACATCTATCCTGGTGAACCCCAATTTTGTTTTCCCGGGGCCCCTGAGCAATGGCTCCCAGTTGCTCCAACAAGGGGAATGACCCTGGTCTGGGCTGATGAGAGTCCAGCCCCGGCTCCCTCCAGGTGACTACAGTGCTTGTTCTTATCTTAATTGTCCCTGAAATTTAATTTCTAGAGGTAACTGAGTGATGACACAGATAGGTTGATGCCGTTGAGTTTCTCCCAGCTCCTGAGAAAAGGGGGACACCCACACCACACACGGCCACATGGGGAGCACCAGTCAGCCAGGAGGCAATGGGAGGCAGCACGTGGTCCAGAGCCTTCACTGCGGTCTCTGAGGGAGGGAGCAGGTGAGGCAGGGTGGGCAAGTCACAGGAAGCTTAGAACTGGGCAGTCTGAATAATTTTGGTGGCTCTGGCCATGCTGTTGTCTGTTCCCTGGCCCTAGGCTGATTTAGGGCAGGGCAAACATTGGCCTGTGGTGTGAGAGTCAGAGGAAGCTGTGCTTGGGGATATGGCCTCTGGCTGTACGAATTAGCCTGGGAGGGGCCATCTCTCTGGGATGCCAAACCGTCACAAAACACAGATGAAAAGCATAACCAATGTGATTCTTTTCCTGCAGGGTGTTTTTCCTGAATGTGCCCTTTGATTCTATCATTGAGCGACTAACTCTGAGAAGAACTGATCCAGTAACAGGAGAAAGGTGTGTGCTGGGCTCCTGGAGGTCGGTCCTCCCAGGGCTCCCAGGGACTAACTGGGGAGCCTGGTACCTGATGCTGTGGTGCACAACTGCCACCAGAATGACATTGGTGACCACGGAAAGAAGGCTCTAGAAATAGGCTGTATCTAATTGGCTCCTCTCAGCAAAGTCTTTTGACCCTCTGCCTAGAAGAGTGACCAGGAGATTAGTGTGTAAAGCGCTACAGCAGCACACTGGCGAAATTTCCACCCACTCTCCCCTGGGGTCAGAAGCTTCACCACGTTAGGCTGGTGTCGCCTGTGCATTTCCCTGGGCCTTTGCTTGAGCCATGATGCATCCCAGAGGTGGCTTTTGCACAAACACATCCCCAGAGGTACAGCCACCTTTGAACCTCCCCACAGTTACAGCCAGCAAATTCCTGCAGTCTTCCCAGGCGTACTCATCTCATTCATGTTGACATGCGATTGAAAATCCCCACGGTCATGGATGGGCAGGCATGTCCATCTTCCCTGGGAACCAGAGCCTCACTTCTTTTCTTTTTTTTTTTTTCTTGGAGACAGAGTCTCACTATGTCACCCTCGGTAGAGTGCTGTGACATCACAGCTCACAGCAACCTCAAACTCATGGGCTTAAGCAATTCTCTGCCTCAACCTCCCAAGTAGCTGGGACTACAGGCACCCACCACAATGCCCGGGTATTTTATTGTTGTTGTTGCAGTTGTCATTGTTGTGTTAGCTGGCCCTGGCTGGGTTCAAACCCACCAGCCTCAGTGTATGTGGCTGGCGCCATAACCACTGTGCTACGGGCACCAAGCCTAAGGGCTACGTTTCTTGACAGGGTCCGAGGAGTAGGGTGAGGTGGGGCAGGAAGGAAACACCAGGGTTTTCTGAAATACAGACCTGATTTGCCATCCTTGCTTCTAGGGGTTGGTCTTTAGCTGACCCATGTCAAGTCCTATGACCTTCTTGTCTCCCTGCCCTGGGGGTCTCCCCAACAGTGACTGTCTGTGGTACTTCTGTCACCTCCACTGACAGCTGTCATTATAATCTCCCACTCCCCTGACGTGACTAAGCTGTGTAAGCAGTGTCAATGTCTGCCTTGCTTACCATGGCATCATCAACAGCAGATACCACACCAGACTGACAGCAGACACTTCGTAGATATTGTGTGGAAGGACAAAAAAGAGGAAGAAGGAAAGAGGGAGAGAGAGAGAAATAAATTTGACACTTGGCACATTACTGATCCTGTCCTCCTGTCTCTCTCTCTGGCCCTCTCCCTGGAGCAGAGGCCAGATACTGCATCTCTGTAGCTCCAGGGCCCAGTCAGGGTGTGCACACAGCCGGTGCACAGTACAAGCTCAGTGTGGTGGTGCTGGTCACCAGGGTACACCAACTTGGTCAACAGTAGGACAGAAGGCCTCTTTCTTCTTGCTCTCGGGGCCAGACTATGGGTCACCTGTCTTCCCTCCTCCCTTGTAGGTACCACCTCATGTACAAGCCACCTCCAACCATAGAGATCCAGGCTCGTCTCATGCAGAACCCAAAGGATTCTGAAGAGCAGGTCAGGCTCAAAATGGATCTGTACTACAGGAACTCTGCGGACCTGGAGCAGTTCTATGGGCAGGCCATCACCCTCAACGGGGACCAAGACCCGTACACAGTCTTCGAATATATAGAGAGTGGGATCATTAATCCCCTGCCCCAAAGAATCCCCTGATGGGTTCAGAGCGTTCCCCAAGGAGACATGTTAACCCCACCCCACCCCCAGCCTCTAGCAATCTCTACCAGGCCAATAAAGAGTGCTGGGTACATTCTCACGTGTCCTAAAGGTGAGGTAGCTGGAAGGTGGGCTTGTTATGGGATCTGGGAACACAAGACAGGTGACGCCCAGGGAGGTGGTAAGGCAGAGAGCTTCAGACTGGTCTCCTGGGGTGAGTCACAGCACCAACACATTGTGTGTCCTTGGACAAGTCAGGTACACTCAGGCCTTTCTTTCCTTACAACAAGATAAGGGTAATGATAGTAGCTGCCGCCCAGGGTGCTGTGGCATTAACACAAAGCTCTTAGCACAGTGCCTGAACTCAGTGAGCACTCAACACACCCAGCTTAAACACACTACCGTCTCTAGAGCAGCACCACGCAGTGGGGGTCTCGGGAGTCTCGGGAATGATGGGCTGTCACTGGCTGCAGGGGACTATTGAGCACTTGAAGTGTGGCTCATGCAAGTGAGGATTTTAAAATTTTATTTAATTTTCACAAATTTATTTATTTTCTTTTTTGAGACAGAGTCTCAAGCTGTCACCCTCGGTAGAGTGCTATGGTGTCACAGCTCACAGCAACCTCCAACTCTTGGGCTTAGGCGATTCTCTTGCCTCAGCCTCCCAAGAAGCTGAGACTACAGGCACCCACCTGGCTATTTTTCTTTTTTTTGGTTGTTGTTGTCATTGTTGTTTTTTGTTTTGTTTTGTTTTTTTATTGAATGGTAACTATGAACATCAATGCACTTCTGGGGTACAGTGTGGTGTTTTCACACATAGTCCGAAACACGTCCATCAAACTGGTCAACATAGCCTTCATGTCATTTTCTTAGTTATTGTGTTAAAACATTCATATTCTACTCCCAGAAAGATTCACCTGTACCCCGTTGTCATTGTTGTTTATCAGGCCCGGGCCAGGTTCAAACCCGCCACCCGTGGTGTATGTGGCTGGCATCCTAGCTGACGGAGCTATGGGCGCCACCTAATTTTCACAAATTTAAATTGAAATAGGCACATGCACCTACTGGCCGCCATCCCGGACAGTGCTGTTCTTGATAGGCTTAGCTGTTTCTTTGGACATGCTTGCTTTAGGTCCCACAGAATGGAAAGGAGTTGTCCCTCTGGGGTCTGCAGAGCCCTCAGGGCCCAGGAGCAGGCCCCAGAGGACTAGTGACCCATGAGACTGAGAGAGCCACCAGCCCCACCCCTCCCTCCCACCGTTTCCTTGTGCCTTTGTAACTATCTTCATTAGGTAGGTTCTTGGGTATCCTCTTAGCAACACAGCAGGACACTGAAGCTGCAGGAGGGCAAGTGACTTGCCTAAGGTCACCTGGATTAACAGCTAGACCTGAACCCCGCGCTGTGGGCACCGCCAGTCTCTGTGCACAGGCTCCAGCAGGCTGGGCTAGAAGGGGCTTTAATCATCAAGCCCAGACTCCCTGAGCTTCTCAGAGCCTGTCCAGCAAAGATCTGGCCCTGACGCCAGTGACCTTGCCAGTCAGCAGCTTCTGTGTGCTAAGCCTCCTGGGCAGGTCCCCTTGCTTCTGCCCTGGTCCCAGGCAGGGTGAGCCTGGGGCCTGCCTGTCCCAGCAGGCCTCATGGGCCTGGGCGCTCTCCCTTGCACATTCCCCTCTGCTCACCAGCTCAGCCTCCCACCCATCTTCCTGCCCTGCTCAGCCACTGGGTGCCACCCCTGCCCAAGCTCCACCTCTTCCTAAAGCCCCCAGGGGAGAAGATGCCTACCACAAACTTCTGACAATGTGACCTGCCCAGTTAGCCTCCATTCAGCCCTGAGGGCACCAGTTGCAGGTTGTAAATGCTGGGTGCTGAAGCTCCGCCCGCTTGTGTGGTGCCCCCCCACCCCAGGCTGGAGAAAACAGCAAGCAGTGAAGATGCCAGCACTTTGCTAGCTCCCCGGCTCTCCCCCTCTGGGTGGTGGAGAATTCAGCCACAATGAAATGGCATTTGGATGTAAATCCTCAGAACACGAGTTTACTCAGTGAGCATACTAACGCTTGCTCAGTCCTGGCTACACTAGGATTCCTCTTTGTCCACCTGCTGCCTCCCCTCAGGGCAGGTGGGCCCCCTCTGTCCTGAGCTTGGTGTGTGTGGCACTCTGAGGCAAGTGGTGTCCCTGCCACATCATTGGTGTGGAGCCAATGGCCTGGTTCTACATGCTGCTTTGTGACCTTAGGCAAGTTACTTAACCTCTCTGGGTCCTTGTAAAATGAGAACAAAAGTGGTTGCCTCTTAGGTGTGTTGTGAGATGAAATGAGTTAAGACATGTAAAGGCTGGAAGTAGGGCATGCCGGGACACATATGCTCAGGAACTGTCATTATCAGCCTCCTTTCATTATTATGGTTCGCTGTGAGGTCAGCGCAGTTTTTATCCCTCAGAGAAGATAACTGACCTGCCAACGGCCATATGTGGCAGTGGCAGAGAGGGGACAGGATCGCCCACAGCCTTGGAACGCAGAGAGTGGGATTAGTCCTACTGCTGGGAACCCTCCCGAGCTCCGCATGAGGATCGGGCGGGCACCTGCTGTCCCACCGTTGCCGTTCCTGCTTTCAAAATCCCTGAAGCCCAGCCAGGCCTGACGGGGTCAGCTGCAGGAAGCCTGCTCCCTGGAGGAGCGGTGCTGGGACAAACGTCACCTCCCCCGGCGCTCGGCCCGGCGGGCCCTCCGGTGCCCTACGCTCCTCCCTCCCCCCCGTTCGTGTAGGCCGCGCCCTTGGAGGCCTCGCGGGCTCAGGGGTCCCTCTAATCGCCCAGGCGAACAGCCCCGCGCTGCTTTGCATCACAGGCTCCCGGGAGACGCGGCCGAAGGAGGCTCTGCTCATCGGAGCCACGGTGGAGGGACCAGCGTCCAGTCCCAGCGCGGCGACTGGTCTAGGGAGTTCCGGACCAGGGAGGGCAGCTCTCAGGTCTGGAGGACCAGCGTCTTGGTAATTTACAGAGTGCATGGTGCTTGAAGGCAACCGTCAAGGTCCAGTCTCTCGGCTTGCCGGAGAACACCTGGCCACGTTGTCGTCATTACGGTCGCCCCACGGCTCATTTTCAAACTCTTCAATCGTTAACTGTCACCACAAACCCACCGCTCCGCCCGGCGCACCGCCCTGACCACGTCTGGGCCGCCCCGGGCAGCGGGAAACCCACCCGCCCTTGGGGTGTCTGCGCCCCGGCCGCAGCCGAGCGACCAGGGCACAGCCACGCAGCTGGCCAGGCAGGGACTCCGAGAGCGCGGAAGGCCGCAGGTCAGCTCTCCTCGCACGGGCGGGGAGGAGACGGCATTGGGGGCAGCCCTGCGAGTAAAGTTAATCTGAGAAAACCGCGCGAGCACTTGCGCACCTCCCCTGTGCGCCTATGGACTGCGGGCCTACTGTGTGCCCAGCCTCCGCGACAGAGCAGGAGGGGAAGAGAACTTCTCCCTCACGAATGAGGCTTACACTTTACAAAGAAGATGAGAGACATCAGACAGACAAAGGCCACGTGATTCCTGCGGTTCCTGGGACCCATCTCTGCCGCGGATCCTGCCAAACACCCCCATACGTTCCACACGCTCCCCTCTTTTGCGCGGGGGGGGGGGTTGTCAGCAGGGCGCGTGCGCACAGGGTGCGTCGGGCGGGCGGTCCGCAGGTGCACCGGGAAGCGGGTGGGCGGAACCTGCAGACTCGCGGGAGGTCCCTAGGGACCGATGGGGGCGCTGAGTTCTAAAGACATACGGGTTCAGAAGAACCAAGAGATCACCGATGTCTGGACTATGGAACACGCTTTTACTTTTAAAATAGAGACATAATTATATTGTAAATACTTTCATTATCAAAATGTTCCTTATAAGAATTCCAAATAACACAACAGATTCACATCACATGGGAAGTGAAACTCCCGTCCCCGCTCCAATAAACCCTTAATGTCATTCAATAGGGGTGATCACAGATCACAGCTAAAAGTTCGGTACGCCAGTTCCTGTGGCTGGCTGGCTGGCTGGCTGTTCAATACAATGTCATGAATACAGACCGGGTTGTATTTACTCCTCCGTAACCTGTTTTGTGTGTGTGTGTGTGTGTGTGTGTGTGTGTGTGTGTGTGTGTGTGTGTAGCAAGGTCTCACTCTGTGGTCTGGACTAGAATGTTGTATTGTCAGCCTAGCTCATGGCGATCTCAAATTCCTGACTCAAGCAATCCTCCTGCCTCAGCCTCCCCAGTAGCTGGGACTACAAGCACTCACCACAAAGCCCAGCTAATTTTTTTTTTGAGAATGAGTCTCAAGCTGTTACCCTGGGTAGAGTGCCATGGCTCATAGCTCACAGCCTCCAACTGGTAGGCTCAAGTGATCCTCGTGTCTCAGTTTTTCTATTTTAGTAGAGATGGGGTCTTGCTTTTGCTCAGGCTGGTCTTGAACTCATGAGCTCAAGCAATTCACCCACCTTGACCTTCCAGAGTGCTAGGATTACAGGTGTGAGCCACCACACCCGGCCCCCATCTAATTTTTTTAATTTTGTGTAGAGATGAAGTCTTGCTTTTGTTCAGGCCCATCTCTTTAAACTCCTGGCCTCAAGCAATCCTACTGCCTCAGCCTCTTGAACCGCTAGGATTACAGGCGTGAACCAGCACACCTGGCCTAAGTATAGTTCTTATGTTTTTCTTTCTTTTTTTTTTTTTTTTTTGAGACAGAGTTTCATTTTGTCGCCCTCGGTAGAGTGTTGTGACATCACAGCTCACAACAACCTCCAACTCCTGGGCTTAGGCAATTCTCCTGCCTCAACCTCCTGAGTAGCTGGGACTACAGGTGTCTGCCACAACGCCCAGCTATTTTTTTGTTGCAGTTTGGCCGGGGGCCAGGTTTGAACCCACCACTCTTGATATATGGGGCCAGCACCCTACTCACTGAGCCACAGGCACCACCCCTTATGTTTTTTCTTACCACTTTTTAATTTAATTTAATTTAATTTATTTATTTGCAGTTTTTGGCCAGGGCTGGGTTTGAACCCACCACCTCTGGCATATGGGGCCAGCGCCCTACTCCTTTGAGCCATAGGTGCTGCCCTTATCACTTTTTTTTTTAAAGTAGTTTACAAAGCTAGATGCTGTGGCTTACACGTGTTATCCTAGCATTTTGGGAGGCTGAGCCAGGAGGATTGCTTGAGCTCAGGAGTTGAGGCCATTGTGGGCAACAGCAAGATCCCATCTCTAGCCAGATGTGGTGGCATGTGCCTGTGGTTCCAGCTGCTCAGGAGGCTGAGGCAGGAGGATGTCTTGAACCCAGGACATTGAGGTTGCTGTGAGCTGGATGACATCACTGTAACAGGGCAGCACATTGAGATTGTCTCAATAAAAAAAAATCTGCCCTCAAAAAGTTTAGCAAATGATACAGTATCGCTGACAATAGGCACGCTGTTGTTCAGCAGATCTACCAAATTCATTCATCTTGCATAACTGAAATTTATAGCTGTTGAGCAGCAACTCTCCATGAGTCTGACTATTTTAGAATCCTCAGACGAGTGGAATCATGGTATATTTGTCCTTCTGCATCTGCCTCATTTCATTTAGAATAGGGTCTTCAATATACATTGAATGTACATGTTCAGGGAGGTAAAGGAAGACAAAGGCTTTTACAGGGGAGAAAAATGAGAAGCATTACATAATTATTTTGAGATAATTATCCTTGGCTACAAAGATTAATAACAAGGGTGGCATCACACCAAGGCTGGCAGGCAAATGTCCTCGCAGAGTGTCCTAGTGTAAGGCTGTGATGGCCTTTGCTGGAGGTGTGGTTCCCACAGTCTTTTGTGAGAGTTTTGTTAGCAGGCATCTAAGCATGGCTTTCCTCAGCTCCACTTGTCAGGTTATCTTTTTCTTTATCTTTTAAATATCAGGGACTCCATTTTGATTCTGACAACTTTCACGACCTCATATTTGCCTTAGGTAGTCAGTTTTTACTGCTTTCCTGGGCTGCTTCTACCTCGTAACACTCCTTAGAATTTTCTTTAGTGCTGGTCTGTTGGTAATGAATTAAATTTTTATTTGTCTGAAAATGTATTTTTATTGTTAAAGGACACTTTTGCAGAGTTCAGAATTCTAGGTCGGTATTTCTTTCAGCATTTTGAAGGCACGGTTCCAGTCTTCCCACTTTGATTTCTATTGGGACATGAGCCGTCAAGTCTTACTGCTATTCCTTTTAAGGTAACTTGTCTTTTGTCCTTCAATTTTTTCTCTTTGATTTTCAGCAGCTTTACGCTGTGATTACGTGTGGTTTTTATTTTCTTTACCCTGTTTGGTGTTCCTAAAGCTTCGTGAATTTCTAGTTAAGTTTTGGAAAGTTCTGAGCTATCACTTTCGAGTATTTGTTTTGCCTCTTTCTCTCCTTCTGGGATTCCTATTACATTTATTTTACTTTTTTCTTCCTGTTGTATTCTTTTTACCTCTTATGCTGTTTCCTGCACTTTGATGTCTTTTTTCCCCCCACTACCCAAATATAATTTTGGATATTTTCTTCTTTTTCTGTAAAAGGCCAGATAGTAAATATCTGTAGGCTTTGTGAGCCATGTATGGCTTCTGTTGTTGCCACAGCAGCCGCCTTTGAAACCTCTACAAATGCAAAAAATCTCAAACTTGTCTTTTATTCCCCTGAAGACATTAAACATGACTAAAGTCCACGTACGGTGACATAGTCCAGATCACCTGGCAGTTTATTTTTTTGTTCTTTTGTTTTTAAAAAAATCATGTTGCCTTCTTGAGGGTCTAGTTACTACCGTTTTGGCCTGGCTATTTTTATTTTATTTTATTTTATTTATTTTTTATTAAATCATAGCTGTGTACACTAATGCAGTCACGGGGTACAATGTGCTGGTTTTACACACAATCGTCATCAAATTGGTTAATATAGCCTTCACAGCATTTTCTTAGTTATCGTGTTAAGACATTTATATTCTACACCTAATAAATTTCACATGTATCCTTGTAAGATGGCCTAGCTATTTTTGACTGAATGCCAAAAATAGTAATTTGAGGCTTAGGACAGCCTTTCTCTTCAAAAGAAGACAGTGAGAAGTACTGACCCACCAGGACCACCTTACCCCAACCTTAAGGATGAAAGTGCTCTGAATTGAGGCTTCCATTCCTGGGGAAATCGGTCTGTTTTCAGTTACCTTTCCTCTTAAGGTGTCAACCTCTGGATTCCTAACCTAAAAGTGGGCAGTTTGCCAGGGTATCTCCTTTTTTTTGGGGGGGGGGGTTTGGCTGGGGCCGGGTTTGAACCCACCACCTCCAGTATATGGGGCTAGCGTCCTACTCCTTTGAGCCACAGGCGCAGCCTGGTATCTCCTTTCTTCTGAGCAAATAGTATCCAATTTTTATTCCTGTTATGAAACAATGTCAAAAGCCCTCTCAGTCTTTTTGCCTCCCACCTGCTCTTCTGGAACTGGTGGCTGTGCCTAGGAAAACAAATCAATCCCCAATGCTGAGTTCATCTCTTTCAAACTCCTCCTTCTCCCAGAAATTGGCCCTCTCATTCTTCACTGACTATTCAGTCTCTAACACTTTCTAATTTATTTTTAAAATTTCATCTAGTATTACTGGTTGTTCTTTGCAAGAGTATTTGTCTGAATTATACATTTGTCATTGCAGAAATCTCCGCAATTGGTATTTCATTTAAATTGTCTCAGAATAGCACAGATGCTTTGGCCTTTTTTGAAGCTTCTTATTCAATAAATTTCAAGTAATGGGCTGAATTAAGATCAAGTTTCCCTGATAGATGGAAGGACTTGCTTCATTTCATTTGAAGGTGAATTTTATTTTTTTTTTAAACTTTACTTCATTTATTTTATTTTATTTTTTGAGACAGAGCCTCAAGCTGTCACCCTGGGTAGAGTGCTGTGGCATCACAGCTCACAGCAACCTCCAACTCTTGGGCTCAAGCAATTCTCCTGCCTCCACCTCCCAAGTAGCTGTGACTACAGGCGCCCACCACAACGCCCAGCTATTTTTTGGTTGCAGCCATCATTGTTTGGTGGGGCCCAGGCTGGATTCAAACCTGCCACCTCAGGTGTATGTGGCTGGTGCCTTAGTCATTTGAGCCACAGGCACTGAGCCAATTTATTTTACTTTTTTATTGTTGCAGTTTGGCTGGGGCTGGGTTCAAACCCGCCACCCTTGGTATATGGGGCCAGCACCCTACTCACTAAGCCACAGGTGTTGCACTTGAAGGTGAATTTTAGAGAAAGAATGAAATAAGTCAGATTTAAGAATGAAAAAGAACCCATTATAGTGGTCTACCCTACTTGTATTCCTTAGGAAATGATGAATTTAAAGTTAAAAATCCTGTCTTAATAAAGTTAAATGTAAACTGGTGGAGTGATGTTAACACCCTCAGATAAGACTGGTGTATACACACAGACACAGACACAGACTGGTACATAAAGCATCAATACAGGTCCATAATCCATACAGGCCACTGGCAGACACCACAGAAGAGGCAGGGGCAATTTCAGTTCATTTCTGGACCAACAATTTTGAAAACACAGACCACTAGATCACCGGTATGAACACCAGCAAGAATGCATTAGAAATGGTGATTCTTGGACCAGGCATAGTGGCTCACTCCTGAATCCCAGTGCTTTGGGAATACAAGGTAGGAGGATCACTTGAGGCTAGGAGTTCAAAACCAGCCTGGGTGACAGTGAGACCCTGTTTCTACAAAAAAAATTTTTTTTTAATTAGTCATGTGCTAGAAGTACTAGCATACTTCTAGTTTTAGCTACTCAGGAGGTTGAGGCAGGAGGATCACTTGAGCCCAAGAGTTTGAGGGGGCAGTGAACGATCATCGTGCCACTGCACTCTAGCCTGGGTGACAGAGCAAGACCCCTGTTAAAAAAAAAAGAAAAGGGCAGCACCTATGGCTCAAAGGAGTAAGGCCCTGGCCCCATATGCTGCAGGTGGTGAGTTCAAACCCAGCCCCGGCCAAAAATTGCAAACAAAAAAAGAAAAGAAAAAGATATGGCAGTCCTGAGGCTCTGCCCAGGCCTACTGTAGCTAGTCTTCGGGGTCATTCTGATGTGCACGGATGGACCACAGATGGACACTACACTACCCCAAGCACAGATAACTTATCCACACACACACAAAATGACTGGTATGGTCCCGGTCATTTTACAAACAGTACGTAACCCTGGTGGAGATATTTCCCACTGTCACTTTCCTCCCCAAATACTCGTAACTGACATTGCTGAGAATATGTGATCTGTATACTATTAACTCCCCTCAAATGTGTCACACTGTTCCTGAAACAAACCACCATAATGACTGAATGAGGCAGCTCTTCAGTCCTTTCCCTAACACTCCTCTTTCCTGCTCTGCCCACGCCTGGACATTGCTCAGCCTTCTTGGGGTTCTCAGGCATGAAGAGATTTCTAAGCCTTGGTACAAACCAGGTGAGCCCCATAAACAGACACACAGTAAACAAATAATTGTCATTTATTTCAAATAAAAAAGTGGCCAAAATAACAGTACTAATGGCTCTGCATACAAAAACCAACATGTTCAAGGTTATTCCACTTTTACAAAACTGCCATTAATGTACAGCACTAGATATTCACAGCAACTTTATACTGGACATCGTATGAGCAACTGAGGGGAATCCATAACGGGAAGCTAAAAACCAATGGTCTCTCATCAGCTGGATAAATGACCAACTTTTCTTCAATAAAGAAAAAGAGGATCTGTTACCCTTTGCATTAGTAATAACTAAGAGCTGTATACTGACAACCACCCATCCTCTCAAAATGTCTACTTCATTTTTTTGATAATCTTCCCTGCTTCAAACTTTTTTCCCAGAAACCTAAACTCTAATATCAGATAAAAGCTCAGGACACTAATACATTATCTTCAAGACTAGAAGGTTAAGTAGAACTAAGGACATGGTACAGTTGGTTGCATTCAACCCATGTTGAATCTGATTCAAACTGAGTTCAAACCCAAGAAAGACTCAGCCCTCTCCCAGTGTTAGTGGCTTTGCAGTGTTGAACACATTTCATCCTGAAGAAGGAAGCCTCTCGCTCACTCATGGCATGAGCACCGATGCTGTGCAAGGCACTGTTTACGTCAGGTGCTGCAGGAACAGGAGATGAGACTATGCCTGCCCTTGAGGAGCTTACAGTCTAACAACCAACACCATGTACACATGTACAACAGAGAACAGCTGCCAACTTTTCTGGATTGGTCGGTATTCCAAGCACAATATGTTATTATTTTAAAGTTTTTTATTTAAACACCAAATATCTAAAACATACCATCTAATCTGATGGGAAGAATTAGTTTTTAATCTCCTTTCTATAACCTGAAGTTTTTAGGTGACTGTTCTTTATTATTTCAAAAATTCCACATGTAAATATTTATATAATTCAAAGCCAAGCACAAAGATTAGCACAGGCATTGGGTAAACATAAAATATATATCACTATACTCAATACAGGCTTACTTTTCTATTTTATCTTTTGTATAAACCAGTTTGATATACCCATTCCTTTTACACATCACAGTACAAATCGGAGTTAAGGCTTGGCAGTATAATTCTTAGGCCATTTTGCAGAACTGGGAAGGGAGGAGACCCCTAACCCCTACCAGTCTATTAGCCAAATATAAACTTGTAAAGTATGAAGTGCCTCTGACGATGTCCAATCTGACAATTTTATAGGATCTTTTTCTTTTATGTAAGAAACAAGATTTCATGCTAGTGAGCTAAGCAACTTTCTAACTTAAACATGATTAGAGTTCTGAAATTTAATTCTACCCAACCTGTTTACAGTATGTCAGCTAGGTAGCGTCTACTTTGAGTATTTTGGTATGAGTGTACCATCTTTCCCTTTTTGCAACTCTTTCCAAGACCAGAAAGACTAAATGCATTGTTAGACCACATTGGCAAACCATTTAATATTGCTCCAAATAAACTCACTGGCTAGGATCCCAGATTTTACACTAGTTCTCCTTTAGAATATAGTTCTGACTCAAGGAAATGCAAGAGAAAAATAGCTGAACCACCTAGTCAGATAAAAGGGTTGGAGGAATTAACCTCCTTAGGGACAACTTTACAAATAATCATTCCTCTGTTAAATTCATTGATTCTCACAGCAGGTTTTCAGAAATAACCCTGTTTGAGATCATCTCTGCAGGTGGGAGGCTGCATATGTCTGTAGGGCACATCCTAGCTAACAGGTCCTAATATTGATCTATGACTGTCCTGTGGAAAGGAGTTCACAAGCTTCTGAAAACCCTGCAGCTATACCTGGGTATTACTTTAGGTAATTAGAAGCAACTCTTGAGTTCTTTGAGTTTGGCTTAATTCCATTAAGGAAAGTCCAATTTCACAGGCTCCACAGTGAGGCTGGATAGCTGCTACCATGTTAGCAGGCAAGAAGCGTCTTTACTGCAAAAATCCCCTTAGACTCAAGAAAGAGCAGTTCAAAGCCTAACTATGAGAGTGTTAAGACATGGTCCAAACAGTTTGACGCTGACACTTTCAATAACAAAGAAATTAAAACAATTCATTTTGGTTAGATCATTTACAGCAGCGATTGTCAACTGGTGTGCTATGGCACAATGGTGTGCCGTGGTGTGCTGCAAAAATTTGTTAAGATCATTAATTAAATTATTTCAAAAGAGGTTCAAAGCATAGGAAGTATACTTTTTTTTTTAAATCAACATAAGTGTGCCAAGGAAGTTTAGGTTCAAGTGTACCATGAGACAAAAAAGGTTGAAAACACTGCTTTAGAGCCATAGAAACCCGACAACCTTGAGGGGAAAGGACAGATTCTTGAGATGACCCCAGTCTCGCTGATTTGCTCGATGTAGAGCAGGCCCAGACAGATGCACGCAAGCCATGTGGAGACTCCCATAGTCCCTGTTGGGCTCATCACAAAGAGACTCGCTTATTGGTCTGCCTACTTGCTGTTGGGACTGACTTTGAATGTAACCCACTCAGCTTCAATTTAACCGGAATTTTTGCTTGTATAAAATAACCCTGGCTGGGGTAGGGATGAGTGATGGCAAGGAGCTAAAATTCTGCAGCCCTTTAGCCTAAAGCCCCACCAAGAGTTACGGAGCACCCTGGCAAGGAAATTATAAGTTTTGAAGAAAACCAGGTACAATTTACCAAGCTGTTAACAATACTCTTAACCTTTAGAGAGAAATATTAGTGTTTAATAGTTTCTTCTGGGTTAGGGAAGCTCACTACATTTAGCTTTCAGAGATTTTATCACTGATCCATTTTTCTTTCCAAACATGAAAGCTGTTAGCTCTGAAGGTGTCCTAAAGATGAGAAAACTAAATGAACAGGAACCAAGAACAGCTCTGGGAAAGAAAAGCCACAGAGTGAGCGGTCAGGGCAGGAGCACAGCCAGAGCCTATGGACATCATCTGGTGATACTAACTCCTGAGTCTGTTCTAGGAACTGGAGCCACTTGCCAAACTCAAGGCAGTCTAACCGCCGCAGGGGGAGCAGGTGCTCTGGAGCAAGAACTGTATGTAATCCTCTTAACAAGCCCCGGTAAGCATCCATTTCTTTTGTATCTTATCTGATACCATTGTAACAGAATGTATTTAATATTTAATCGCCTTTTAACATTCTTCTAACCTAATTAACCTATTAAACTTGCTAATAGGTCCAACCTACACACTTCAACATTAACATTCTCAAAAACTTACAGGGAAAAGCAGAAAAATGTCATACTCAACCACAAGTTTCACCAGTGGTTCTAATAACTTCTGACACTGAAAAATAATTGGTAGTTTTGGTAGATATAACAATAGGTAGAGACTGCTTGAAGTCTGGGTGGTGGACGCGTAAGGATTTCAGAATGAATATCAAGCATAACAAGCTATCAATTTCTTATCTAGTGTAATAGGAACAAATTAACCCCAGGCAGAGAAACTGTGAAACATGCATGTATATCAGACTCCCGAAACGCAACAATGTTGTAGCTTAAAAGGTCTAATTGCATAGAATCTTTAAATGCAGTTCAGCAGTATCACGTCTACTATTTTTCCTATTCCTAAAATAGTTATTACAGTTACACAGGAAATCAACTTAAACTCTACCAACAGACTAGGAAGGTAGAGAGAGGGCACACTAAATATAAACTAGAAGAGGCACTTAGACGATTCCTGGTGCTGAGTTCAAGGCTGCAGCGAGGCATAATCGCACCATTGCACTCAGCCGACTGTGACTATGTGACAAAGCGAACACTGTCTCTATGTAAAATTGAAATAAAGATTTCCTGGCTTGGCGCCTATAGCTCAACCGGCTAAGGTGCCAGCCACGTACACCTAAGGTGGCAGGTTCAAATCCCCAGCCCGGACCCGCCAAACAACGACGGCTGCAACCAAAAAATAGCCGGGCGTTGTGGTGGGCGCCTGTGGTCCCAGTTACTTGGGAGGCGGAGGCAAGAGACTCGCTTGAGCCCAGGAGTTGGAGGTTGCTGTGAGCTGTGATGAAACGGCACTCTACCCAGGGGGACAGCTTGAGGCTCTGTCTCAAAAAAAAAAAAAAAAAAAAAGAAAAGAAATAAAGATTTCCAGCGCCATTTGGATTGTCCCAAGGTTTCATTGACTGACACTCTCATTAGAGAAACTCAGAAGTGTGTGTTTAGAGGCCACCATTAATTTCTCTCTCTTCTTATTTTCCCAGCAGAAGGGTTTACCTCCATGGATGGGGGAGGTTAGGGGGTCTTCAGAATATCACTGGGCCAGGGCCCAGCAGAGAATCAAAGTTCTAATAAAACTGTAGACATGTTTCCTCTTACAGAGACATACAAAATGATTTGGAAGATGCTTTCTAGTTACTGAAGTTACATTTTCTCAAAAGCGTACAACTGCTAAATAAAAACGTTAAGTTTTATAAACAGCAACAGCACAAAATATCCCAGTAAGAACAAATACCTACTGACTCTGATAAGGAATAAAAAATTAAAATAAAAATTAGTGAAACTAAGCAAGTCATGATTATTACAATAGCAATAATTTTTTGACAGGATCTCAATTTTTACTGTTATATTTATTATAAAGTAAAAGCAGCAGCTGCAGGCACAAAGACTTCAAATATACAATGTTCAGAACTGTGTTAGTCATGATTTCAATGATGCCTCACTCTCTTTCTTGAAAATCAATTTAACATGCTAGACTCTGAAGTTTGGATAAACAATTCTTGAAATTACCACTAAAACAGGAAAAACAAGCAGAAAACTATAGCAAATACATAATTAAACACAGGGGACAAAGCCTTTTGAATTAGGAAAGGAGACATTTCAGAATAGGCTCTTATCTCTACTACCTGTCCACAGGGGTGAAGGGTCAGCATTTCAGTGTTTTCCTAATATCAAAATGTTATTTCTAAAGTGAGGATAAACATCTTTCATTAAAGATACAAGAGCAAGAAATTATATGAGAAAAAAGGGGAAAAGACAGCATGAGACAGTTATAATTTCATATTTTGTATTTCCTACCCTTTACAGAAATATTAACCATTCTAAGACGTGTGCATTAAGGTCCTATTAGTTGGCACAGTCCCCTATCAGAATCCTACATAATAGGACATTTAAGAATCTAAGAACACTGTAATTCCAGAATGTCTCTTTTAGGTTTTAAGAGCAATTAATCAACTGATGTCTGACAAGGACTCGCAGAAGCCCACGGAGAATGGGGTGAGGAGAAACTGTATTCCAAATACCAAGGACCTTTTACACTGTCTCTATGTAAAATTGAAATAAAGATTTCCTGGCTTGGCGCCTATAGCTCAACTGGCTAAGGCACCAGCCACGTACACCTAAGGTGGCGGGTTCGAATCCCCAGCCCGGACCTCTCGCTCTACACAGAAGAGAAGGAAATCCCAGGCTCTGCTCAACTAAGCTATACACACCTATAGCACCAGAGCTCCTAGGTCTCCACTTCTGAGCTGTCCTCTCTCCAGAAGTCTCTAGACAGACTCCTACCCTAATGAAACATCTGGAAATGTCAACATTTAAAATACAGACCATTTTGGTTTAATACTAAAGAAAGAAAGTATCTTTTTTATGTACAAATATCTCATTTAGGTTATCTCAGGCAAGTTGAAGCAGGGCTGTGTCATGGGTGAACTGGAGTACTGACATCTTCATACAAATTAGTGGGTCAGGAAATCTAATGACACAGGAGAGAAAAAAAATAAGTCGCTTACGATTATTAACTTATAATATTAGCTGATCACTTGAAACATCAAAACCAACTTTAGTCTTGGCTTCAACTTCTTCTAATTTTAGAAAATGGTGTTCCACACACATGGAAAACAGTAATCGACAGGTTACAGATCTGCAGCTATTTACTAAGAACAAAACATCAGGCCACATGTTGTTTTGGACACTTTTAATCGAAAGCCACGTACCAGGTAGTTTAAGCTCTCTAGAGCCACAAAGCAGTTCCAGACCAAACCAAGGATTAAAAAAACCAACTCAGCCCAGCTGGGCCCTTATCTAAACTCTCTAGAAGAGACCACTCTGTTCCTGGAAATGACAGGACATTCTTTTTGTTCAAACTGCTTCAGTCAAGACACTTGAATAAGAAGTGTTCCTCGCTGGGTAAGGGGTCAGGGCAACGTTCATCGCAAAATGACTCAAAATCTCCGCATTCAGTCATTTTTAAGAGACATCCTTTAGTCCCTAGAGATAGAGAGTGCCCTTCAGAAATGAGTTCTTTACAATCACGAAGGTGCCTCTCCACTTGCAGGGGCCAGGCTTCCTCCAGCACATGCTCTCTTCAGGCTGGAGCGTGTTTGCTACAGCAGGGTTCATGCCCTTCCATCTTCCCACCACTGACATTCAGAAGACAGGGGAATCACAGAAAGGGCAGGGGCTCTGCAGTAGCCTCTTAATCCAGTCAGGATCTGCAAAGAGAAGACATGTGCTATCAACCTTGACCTCTAGGACAGGCAGGCAGATGATGGGATGAGGGGCAGGTTTTTGTTTCTGAGTTTCCTTCTTCTCCAGATTTCCTGCCTGAGTGGTTTATCAATTCTCAACTGTAGTGAATGTTTAAAAGTTCCCCAAAATGTGTTTCAAAACAATCTAATAGGGTTGGGGGAGGTGGCTCACACCTGTAATCTCAGCCCTTGGGAGGCTGAGGTGGGTGGACTGTCTGAGCTCACAGGTTTGAGACCAGCCTGAGCCAGAGCGAGACCTCGTCTCTAAAAATAGCCAGGTGTTGTGGCAGGCACCTGTAGTCCCAGCTACTCGGGAGGCTGAGGCAAGAGGATCACTGGAGCCCAAGAGTATGAGGTTGCTATGAGCCATGATGACACAGCACTCTACCAAGGGCAATAAATTGAAACTCTGTCTCAAAAAAAAAAAAATCTAATAGGAAGGGGGAGGTGGGTGAGGGAGTAGAGATTAAACAGAAAGAGCCATGAATTGGTTATTTCAGAATGTGAGTGACAGGTACATACACAGGAGTTTATTATATTTCTCTCTACACTTTTTTGCTTGAGACAAGGTCTTGCTCTTGTCACTCAGACTAAAAGTACATTGGCCTCATCATAGCTCACAGCAACCTCCTGGGTTCAAGCAAGCCTCCTGCCTCAGCCTCCTGAGTAGATGGGACTATAGATACCCACCACCACACCTGGCTAATTTTTGTATTTTGTATAGAGATGGATCTCACTCTTGCTCAGACTAGTTTGGAATTCCTAGACTCAATGGGTCTTCCCACTTTGGCCTCCCAAAGTGCTAGATTTTAGAGATGTGAGCCATTACACCCCACTGAGATCTCTCTTTTCTTTTGTGTATGATTATAATTCCCACAATAAAAAGACAAAATGGAACATAAACTACCACATAGTTCTGAGAATTAGCTTCAGTTTAGAGCAAAAATCAAAAAGATGTAGTTTTATATAGAATGTTTCTTTCAGTTGAGACCACAAATCCTCTCTCAAACACGTATGTAATTGTATACACTTGTGTCTAGTTAGCTCATTTGTTTACAGTGTGATGTTTTTAAGTATGGGAAAAAATCTGATATTTGCATGGCTATTAAAATTGCAACTTCCTTGATCACGTTTCTGATGTTATTCTAGCTAGTTATCTCAGAATCAGGTTACCAGGAAAAAGAATATTGATTGAGATAAAATCCATCATGGATACTAAAGAATGACTTAGAATGAATGTTCTATTACTGGTTCAGTGATGTGGCCTTTGCATATATAATTATCATCCACAGGATTTTTACTCAAATATAACTTAAGTGTGCCATTTAAAACAGATTTTGACCTTTTTTTTGAATGAATAATTTGGTTGCAGTGAGATAGCAGCAACTACAGACCCACTTAATTCACATACTAAAATGCAGCATGTTCTTTACTGTGACATATTTCAATTACCATGTTTTAATTAGTTGTGGCTTCATGATAACAATGTAAAGAACAGCATGGGCGCGCTCCCCTCAGTATCCCTGATGGCACAACACTAAGCAGTGTGGAGCGTGACCCAGCAATTATGCCCGGAGGCTGGCACTGTGCCAGCGTGCTCCATCCACCCTCCCGAGGCAGGGACAGCACTCACCTTCGGGAGCTGGATGCCGGGCAATGCTGTCATGGAGCAAACATCTTCTGTATATCAAACTCTGGCAGGACTGATAGGTTAAAAAGCACCTGAAAGAAGACAGATTGCATTGTCAAGAGCAAGGGCTTATCCAGTTCCACCAGTACTGGGAAAGCAGCCTGTATAATTCCACCACAGAGTTATTCCAAACCACATACTAACCAAGTGAGAGCATGGTACTTCCCAGATTCATGACAACAATGAATCCCTCTGCACACCAAAGCTGGTTAAACCCATGCACCCAAACTTAGAAAAGGGAAGGAGGCTGTGCCATGTTACTAAGAGAAGATACAAAGCTTCCCATCCAGACAAACTAGTTTCACAGTTCAGACTGTGTTACATTGTTTGTGTGACTGCAGGCTTGGGAAAGAATTTAGTCTGTCCATACCCGGACTGAACACTGAATTCTTCATCTATACTAAAAATTGTTCTTGCTAGTTATTTTAAGATTAGGTATAAGCACTGTCTTTTAGAATCTGACAGTACGTTGGGAAAAAACCTGACGGATAACAAAGACAAAATTAAGAGTGCAAATCCTAGCACTCTAGGGGGCTGAGGTGGGTGGACTGCCTGAGCTCACAGGTTTGAGATCAGCCTGAGCTAGAACAAGACCTTGTCTCTAAAAGTAGCTGGGCATTGTGGCAGGCACCTATAGTCCCAGCTACTTGGGAGGCTGAGGCAAGAGAACTATTTGAGCCCAAGAGTTTGAGGTTGTTGTGAGCTATGATGCCACAGCACTGTACTGAGGGCGACAAAATGAGACTTTGTCCCCCCCCCAAAAAAAAACTGAGTGTGCAAATATTCACAGATTCAATTCCATCAAATGATTGAGTATCTACCAGGACTAGGCAAATAAGGATAGGTGGAATGTTAACATGATGGGGAAAAGGGCATCTGGGCTCTGTAGGGAAGTGTTTCCAGAAGATAAGAGCTTCAAGTTGGGCAATAAAGGAGTAGAAATACAAAGAAGGTGGTGGGGGGAAGAGACACTGAGAAGATTCCCTCTGAGAGCATACTCAGGTATCAGGAAGAGACTACCCGTGATGGCAGCAAGCACCCATCATCAGTGAGAAACTACACGGAGGTATTTTGCCACTAACTTTAATCAGCAAAAATGAAAATGACTGTTCTGAAAAAACTCATCTGGGAGACACTATTGTGTAGTTTCTTGTTCTTCCCCTTTAAAAAGGCCTGAACAGTCAAATTAGAAAAAGTGTAGGACCCAGGCACAGCGGTGCACACCTGTAGTCCCAGTTACTAGGGGGGCTGATGCAGGAGGATCACTTAAGCCTAGGAGATCAAGTCCCGACTGGGCAACCTAGGAAGTCCCCCATCTCAAAAGAAAACAGAAAAAAGAGAAAAGAGAAACTGTAGGAAAGCAATAAAAATTGGAAAAAACCCAAATAATCATCAATCAGTGACCCATCCATTTTATGGAAAACTCTATAGCTGTTAAGAAAGGTCTCTGTACTGACGCAGAAAAATGTCCATGATATTCTGATAAGAGAACTGGCAAGTTAAGATGGTATATGTAGGCTCAGCACTGTGGCTCAAGTGGCTAAGGCGCCAGCCACATACACCTAAGGTGGTGGGTTCAAATCCAGCCTGGGCCTACTAAAAAACAATGACGGCTGCAACCAAAAAATAGCCGGGTGTTGTGGTGGGCGCCTGTGGTCCCAGCTACTTGGGAGGCTGAGGCAGGAGACTCGCTTGAGCCCAGCAACGGTACTCTACCCAGCCACATGCCAGGGGGACAGCTTGAGGCTCTATCTCCAAA
>CAUYTI010035585.1:0-10050 GCA_963575145.1 Galago senegalensis | reverse complement strand
TCCTGCCTCCGCCTCCCAAGTAGCTGGGACCACAGGCGCCCGCCACAACGCCCGGCTATTTTTTGGTTGCAGCTGTCATTGTTGTTTGGCGGGTCCGGGCTGGGGATTTGAACCCGCCACCTTAGGTGTATGTGGCTGGCGCCGCTGTATTTTTTAAATAGTGCATATCAGGCTCACAATTCTTTTGCTTATAATATTTTATATCACTTGAGTAATTATGCAAAGATTCTTTCTTTTCAACATAAAGATGTTTTCACATATGTACTTTCTGCTGTATTTGTCATTTATTGGTGGTAAAGTTAGACTTATTTTTAAAACTCAGGAGCTATTTAGTGTACTATGGCATGCTAGCGAAGACTACAATCTATTTGGGTTCTGCTTTACTCATCTTTTGAAGCAGTTGTTATTAACACTAACTTGTGAGTGCAAAGTGATCAGAATAGTTCCATTTGTATAAACATTAAAATAAATAAAGGTTATTGAATAAGTTATCTGATTTGAACATTAGAAAAACTAATTGAGAAAACAAACAAACAAGGAAACAAAAACTAATTCAGTTAGCAGGCAGTATATTCCCATGAGCTGAATAATGAATAGTTATATTGTCTGCCTGCAAATTTGGGCAACCCTTATAAAATGAGACCAAACTCAATGTCTTTGGTCTAGATCAAATGTCCAGATCTCACTGTTTCTTGACAAGGAATAAAGGTATGTTCAGATATAGTACTACTAGTTTTCTTGTACGGACAGAAATGAACAAAGCATGCTCCAAAAGGAAAGGTATCTTCAATGTCATTAAATATAGGAAGAGCAATGCAGTACCCCAAATGTAACTTTATTTATATTCATTCATAAGTTGACCGAGATTCACAAAAGTTGCACTCTGTTACATAAAATAAACATGTCTTATGTACAGCAGAATATATGACTAAACACTGAAATTGTGCTAGTAACATAGTACTTTGTAACTTCAGCCCCTTTGGAGTAAAATCCTGAAAATTAACTGCTATTACTGCTTCTGTAATTAATCTTACTTAGGGGAAAGTGGAGGAGGCAAATGGGTTAAATTTTTCTTTTAAATGAATAGTCTTTTATTAGCCTTAGATATATCTCTCAAGTTATAATGTGAAAAAGTAACTTGAACAAGAATATTTCTCTTTGATAAATTAGACCATATTTAGTCGATAGAGAAGTAGGGCCAAAAAAAAAAAAAGTTCAGAAAGAAATTTACTTTTTGAGAGCTCATCTCACTGTTACCAATCATAACACTGAGAAAATCATATAATGAAGTTGGAGCCTGATCCTGGCAATTATGCAGCCATTTACCCCTCGGTGACAACTTGGGAGCTAGAGCCATAGCACATTCTGGGTGTTGATTTCCTACAGGGCATGTTTATGTAGTAGATGAAGCACAGCCTGCTTCAGAGGCTTCAGATGGTTCTATTGGGTTGAGGATTAATGAGGTTAAATTAACTCACTCACTTAATGCACATTTTATTGAAGTTCAAGCTGTTCAGTCTGCTGCAGTTAATATGAGTAGCCCAGAATGTTGCCAGTTAAATGTAAGTTACACATCAGGGAGGCCAGGGTCGTTACTGACAGGAAGAAAGCAATTTTATTTGGTTATAGCATTTATTAGTTTTTGGATATTTCTATCTCCAAGACTATATCTTTTGCTTTAAAATGTCATTCATTTACGGATTGGATTATTACATAGGGTAGGACTATGACCTTAGCTCTAACTACTTTTATCCTGATTGTAGAGAGTCAAATGCTAACTTAAGATCAGTGAGATAAATGAACATACTTGCTCATGAGTAGTGTATAAGAGAAATATATTTGGGTAGCTGTTTTCTCTTGAATCTTTATAATATAAAAACAATGTCCTTAAAAGCTCCTAGGCAGAGCCCTGGCATTCATTCATTAACTAATTCACTCACTGATTATTGGGCACCCAATATGTGCTACCTTTATGAACTACAATCGTTCTAGCTGCCGTACATTGTTAGCGTCTGCGTGTAAGTATGTACATCGTATATAATCAAGGGCTAGGCCTTGTGACTTCCAATGGTGTGTCCACCAGCACTACTGGCTTTGAAAAATCACTACTGGCTCACAAATGAAATAAACCCCTTCAATGATAGAAACTAATACTCATACAAATTGCTCTATTTTTATTCTAGACAGCAAAGGGAGGTTTAGAACATCACAAATGACAACACCTTCTACTACAAACCACTTATAATGTCTAGGGTATCATCCCCTTTCCTATGGGCAGAGCCATCATTTAAAATGTCCCCTTTACTTTTAGGTCAGATATAATGACATTGGCAAAAGTAATCCAGATGGCATTTGCAGAAAAGGACATATACACACTCACTCTGACTAACGGGCTCATGGCAAGGCTACAGGAGTCCACATGCAGACCCGCCTGGCACAGTGGTTGCACGGGACCTTACCACTTCTCTCCAAGTCCTAGCCCCCATTCCCCTGGGAGTAGGATTGCTGCCTGCTGCCATAGCACTTTTCTTGGTCTTTTGATTTTTCTGTGATTAACTTCCAGGAACCCTTCAGTTTAAAGTTCCAAATGGTATTTATTTAATACGAAATCCTACTGACTGCCAAGTGCTTTGTGAGTGCTTTAAGAGATATCCTTGACTCTGGCTTTTCAGGCATTTTGAAGTGGAGGGAAGAGAGAGAAGTTAAAGACAAATAAAATAGTGCTACAAAATGAATATTTGAAAATGCATAACAGAGGGGACAAAAAAGAAAAGGAGAGAAAAATATCATCAAGAAAAACTTCAGGGAGGAAGAACCCAAGGAAGATCTTAAAAAATAGTTACTATTTATGTAGGAGAAGCCAGCTATACAAAGGCAGGGTGGAAACCAGCAGGCTATGGAATATTATGCAGCCTTAAAGAAAGATGGAGACTTTACCTCCTTCATGTTTACATGGATGGAGCTGGAACATATTCTTCTTGCCAAAGTATGTCAGGAATGGAAGAAAAAGTATCCAATGTATTCAGCCCTACTATGAAGCTAATTTATAGCTTTCATAAGAAAGGGCTAGCAATTATAGCTTAAGAATATGGGGATGGGGGAAAGGAAGGGGAGTGGGAGAATGGGAGGTAGGGTGATTGATGGGAACACACCTCTGGTCCATCTTACAAGGGTACATGTGAATCTTTCTATTTTTTTTTTTTTTTTTGAGAGAGAGCCTCAAGCTGTCCCCTTGGGTAGAGTGCAGTGGCATCACAACTCACAACAACCTCCAATTCTTGAGCTCAAGTGAGTTTCCTGCCTCAGCCTCCCAAGTAGCTGGGACCACAGGCGCCCACCACAACGCCCGGCTATTTTTTGGTTGCAGCCATCATTGTTGTTTGGCAGGCCCAGGCTGGATTCAAACCCACCACCTTAGGTGTATGTGGCTGGTGCCTTAGCCACTTGAGCCACAGGCGCTGAGCCATGTGAATCTTTCTAAATGCAGAATATAAATGTCTTAACACAATAATTAAGAAAATGCCATGAAGGCTCTGTTAACCAGTTTGGTGAAAATATTTGAAATTGTATATAAAACCAGTACATTGTACCCCATGATTACATTAATGTGCACAGCTATGATTAAAAAAAAAAAAAAAACCAGAAACAGCAAATAGAACAGTGTGACTAGAATTCTTGGTTTGACTAATGCTGGCTTCACAGAATGAGTTTGTAAGTCTTCATTCTTCAGTTTTTTACAACAGTTTGAGAAGTATAGGTATTAGTTGGGGGTGTATGGGAGAGCTGGACAAGTACAAGTGACTGAGTAGGGGTTGTAGTAGGCAGTGAGAAGGCACATTCATGGAAAGAACAGCTATCTAGTTTACGGACATCTCTAGAAATAAGTTACTTAGTTTATTATCATTTTAAAACATTCATAATCATGAAAAAATTCGTAATCTGGTTTGCTGACATTTCACCAGAAATAAGTTACTTAATTCATTTTTGTTGAGGTCCTTTCATGGACGCCACTTATCATGCCTGGAACTGGTGGGTCTCCAGCCCCCAGCCTGCTTAGAGGTGTTCCAGCTGCAGATCACTGTGCTATTATCTTGCTCAGGAACAATTGCTTTTAGGTGCCTTAGCAGAAAGCAGACAGAGAGAGATAGTCTTAGAGGGTGAAGTGATCTTCAGCAGAGAGATGCCGTGCTGTCATTCTGCAGGCAGGAGAAGTGACAGAGTTAGAGTAAGCAGGTCCATGATAGAATGTGCATACTCCGACTGCCTTCTCCTCCAGCCTAATGTAGAACCCACCTTGCGCCTCTCAACACCACAGGTGTACAGACTGCCAATTCCCTAATGCTCTTGTCTCGCACGCTCTCTCATGCTTGTTAGGAGAGCTAAATCCCTCCCCATGCCATTTTCACCAAGGTGTTCCATTATTGAGCTATACAGATGTTACTGATAACTCTCACTCCTCCTAGCCATAGGCTATGTGGGCTGCTATACATTATCATTTAAAAAAATTCATAATCATGAAAAAATTCATAATCATTAAAAAAATTCTAGTTGTTAAAAATTGTGGCGAAATACCCATAAAATTTGCTGTCGTGACTGTTTTAAGTGGCATTAAATGTACATTCATGGTGTTATTCAACCATTGACATTTTCCATTTCCATAACCCTTTTCATCCTGTAAAATTTAAATTTTTAAACTCTTTACCCATCAAACAACAATCCCCTCATCACTCCTACTCCCTTCCCCTGGCAACCACCACTCTACTATGTATGTCTATGATTTTGACTACTCTACCTCATGTAAGTGTAATCATACAGTTTCTGTGTGAATAGTTTACGTCATTTGGCATATCTTCATGTATAGTTTCATGTATGTCAGTATTTGCAGCCTTTTTAAAGCTGAATGATATTTGTAATACATTTTGTTAATCCATTCATCCTTTGATGGACACTTAATTTGCTTCCAAATTTTAGCTGTTGTAAATAACACAGAACATATCTGTAAAAATATCCTTGAATTTTTTTCTTGCCTAATTGCTCTAGTTAGAACTTTTAGTACTATATTGAATGCAAATAGCAAAAGAGGGCACTCTTGTCTCTAAGTGATCTTAGAGGAAGCTTCCAGTCCTTTTTTATTGAATATGATACTTGCTATGGGTTTGGATTACGTTGAGTTACCATTTTTCTGTTCCTACTTTTTTGAGTGCTTTTATCATGGAAGTGTACTAAATTTTATCAAATTCCTTTTCTGCACCAAGTGAGGTAATTATCTTTTTAATCCCTTCATCCTGCTTATCTGGTGTATTACACCAATTTATCTTCATGTGTTGAACCAATTTTTGCAATCCACGAATGAATCCCACTTGGTCATAGCATATGTGTATGATCCTTTTAATATGCTACAGAATTTGATTCAATGGGCTTTTTCTTGAGAATTTTTACTGGTCTGTTGTTTTCCTGTAATGTCTTAGTTTGGCTTTAGTGTCAAGGTAATGCTGGCTTCACAGACTAAGTTTGTAAGTCTTTCTTCTTAAATTTTTTAGAACAGTTTGAGAAGTATTGGTATTAATTCTTTATATTTTGGTAGAATTCATTAATAAAGCTATTAGGTTCATCTGTTTGTTGGGAGATCTTTGATTACTAATTCAATCCCTTTTTCTAATTGTAATATAATCTGTTTATGCTTCTATTTCTTAATGATTCAGTCTTGACAGATTTCTGGTGCTTCTTACACCACCATATTCCTCAAATCCTTCTCCTCATTAACCTTTATAAAACACATCCAGGGTTACTTTTCTGAGTTTTGAGACTTTAGTGGGATAACTAAGACAACACATACATCATGGCTCCTGGTTTTCAGGTACTCAACATATTTTAATTTTTTCTTTGCTGGTGTTGCCTATCTGCTTGGCATAGGCCTGGTATTTATAGAGCTTTGAAAGCTAGCCAGAGGTGTTTGTCTTTAACTCAGCTAGTTATAACAAATTTTTGAAATTGTTCCATATGAAAATTAAATCTTTGGAATAAAAACAAAAATTCAGAAATTAACTTTAGTTATGAAGTATATGTGATATATAGACCCAAAAATACATCTAGAGAAGTTTAGCATTGGACCATTTTGGAGGCACATTTTGTGTTGTTAAGCCTTGAGGTATGTTATTTATTAAAATCAAAAATTATACATTTATTCAAGATTGCATATACATTGGAATCTACAGAAATTAAGTATGGCATAAAGTGAAGATGAAAGCATTCTAAAATAGGAAATGAAAACTAAAAATGACCAGAGATCTGTGAAAATTTACTTTTCAGAGTATGCTAGATAGTAATAAATAGGATAAAGAGGCATGTTTTGATATACTCAATTTTTAGAATAAAATATTGAAGTATATTATAGATATAATGTGTTAGATATATCTTTTAGGCATGCAGAAATCATGAAGAAACTTCAAACATACTGAGATCTTGGCACAAGTTCCGCAGATTTATAAGTCTGTGATTCCCTGACATGAAATACCCTTTATCATTTAACATAGGGCTGAAATGGAGTCTTTAAAGAAATATCATGTTTTCTTTGATATCCAAGGTTGCCTTTAAAGAAAGTATGTGGATATAGAAACTAATTTTTCCCTTAATATATAAATATATCATGTATTAATTATACACATGTATGCATTATATATGTGCTTGCCCTTAATTCTGCAAGTAATATTTATGAACTCAACTCATGACTTATTTCATTGCAGGAGAGTTAAGAAGTGTAAGCATAACTTTTTTAAGAAAATAGTTTAAGTTGAAAGGAAAAAGAGAATTTAAGAAAACAAATTAGGAAGAAATAGAGTCTTTAGTACAAGTAAAGTCTAGAAGCATCATTATATCTTATATTTTCAGTATATTATCTGTCCTCCACCCTCCACCGTGTCTCTCAGTCTCCTCCTCTCTTATGTTAACTGTTTTGTAGTAGTTGGCTGTATTGTTCATGTCAATTGGCATAAGTAAAAACAAAACAGAACAAAACAAAAAAACAAGAAAAAGAATTTGACAACAATTCCAACAGGTAACATTTATAGAACTAAAACAATCCATAGTAAACTATTTGATTGATGCATAGGACAGCGTGAAGTTGAAAGCCTGTCTATTCTTGTTCAAATAAAATTGCCCTATTACATGCTGAGGTAACGCAGGATTGTGAGAAGATGAAAGTGTGTTCTATACTTTCAGTAGAAAATCTGATGCTGTCTGCATTACTCAATTGTGTCAACACAGAATTTTGACAAAAGAAAGTTTTAACTCAAGTGAAGAAAGTGATAACATACTTAAACAGAAAGGATAGATCAAAATTGCTTTGGTAGCTCCTTATATAATTTCAGGTTTTTAGTTGATTTTGACATTTTAGGGGTGTTCAATATAATTTCTAATAAAGTTACAAATATATATTTTCTTTAATTTTTGCCTCCTGTCTTAAAGAATTTAACACTAAAACAATCATGTTAGAAAAGACACTACGGTGTCTAGACTCCAGGGTGTTCAGCATGCCAATGGCACTACCAGATGAGTTTAGAGGAGCAGAAGAAATGTTCCAAAACTAAGAGGGAAACTTACAGCTTAAAATGTCTCTGGAGGTTACTAATTTCTGCATTCAGGAGTAGTAAGCTAAAAGCTGGGGAAAGGTAAATTTTTCTGTACAAATTTAGGCTATCAGAAAAATTGCCAGTCCTTATTTTCATTCCTTCCTTAATCCATTACAACACTAGATGTATTGAATTTTTCCTCTGTGCATAGGATAGGCATTATGGTAAATAATATATGAAATAATAAGTAAGTGAAAGTATAAGTGTCATAATTCTTATGAAGAAATTATATATGGTATAGAGATAGTGTATAAGGGGAAAAGTTGACTTACACACTGTGCAAAAGAAATCTTTTTTAACGAAGTGACTTTTGAGTTGAGAGTGAAGAACAAGAGCAACCAAACACACAAAGAGGTAAGACTATTCCTGCAGATGGAAAAGCACATGCAAAAAGTCCATGGCCAGGCCTGGCGCTCATAGCACAGTGGTTACGGCAACAGCCACATTCACTGAGGCTGCCGAGTTCAAACCCAGCCTGGGCCAGCTGAGCAACAATGACAACTGCAACAGAAAAATAGCTGGACATTGTGGTGGGTGCCTGGGCATTGTGGTGGGTGCCAGCTGCTTGGGAGGCTAAGGCAAGAGAATCGTTTAAGCCCAGGAGTTTAAGGTTGCTGTGAGCTGTGACACCATAGCACTCTACCAAGGGTGACATAGTGAGACTCTGTCTCAAAAAGAAAAAAGAAAGTCCATGGCTAAAGGGAAAATAGCATTTGTTATGGATTGAATTGTGTCCCGAAAGGGATATGTTGAAGTTCTATCTCAATAACTCAACGTGCAACCTTATTTTGAAATAGGGTCATTGTAGATTTAATCAGTTGTTTTGTTCAGGTCATACTGGAATAGAATGGGTCCTTCATCCAGTCTGACTGTGTCATAAGAAAAGGAGATTAGGCACAGGGACAATGTCATGTGATGACAATGTTAGAGACTGAAATGTTGAAAGCTGTAAACCAAGTAACCTCAGTGATTTCCAGGAACCACCAGATGCTAGAAAAAGACAAAGAAGATCCCCCCCAACAAGTTTCAGGGGAGCATGTCTCTGGTGATGCCTTGGTTTCAGAATTATGGTCTCCAGAACCACATGGCAATCAATTTCTGTTGTTTCAAGCAACCAGATTGAGGCACTTTGTCATAGCCATCTTGGCAAACTAATAAAACATGTTTAAGAAAATGAACAAAAACTAATGTGGCAGGAGATCACTTCTGAAGAACAAGGGCAATAGAAGAAGACAGTTAGTAAGGGCAGGCATGGCCAGGTCATACTTTACTATGGATGGACGCTGCACATTAAGTAAAGGATTTTGATTTCACTGAATCATTTCAAGCAAGTAGCTGCCGTGATCAAATTTGGGTTTTGAAAATATTAGTCTAGACTGGGTAAAGCAAATAGTAATGTTGAGATACCACTTTGATAGTTATTATACTAGTCTCAGTAAGAGATAGTGAAAAGTAGCCTAGTGAGGTTACCATGCAGATGGCGAGTTTGAATGCTTTAAAAATATTTTACAGAAAGACTGAGTGAAGAACAGGAAGGTTGTATCAAGTATAATTCTGCCAGATTCTTCATTGTGTTTCTAGATGGATGGTGGTGCCATTCACTGACAAAGGGAATACTGGAAAAGGACTAAGTTTGGAAGAGAATATATTGATTTAATCACATTTCATTCTAGGTGCTGGTAAAACTTCAAAGTAGAGTTGGCGGCAGTTAGGAATAGAGGTCTGTAGCTTCACGGGGCATGTTTCCCAGTTTGCCCGTGCCTAGCCTGAATTACAACTATTCCACTGGCCTAATTTCTCATAACATCTACTTTCACTCTCAAATGGGCTTTGGTTTGGAAAATAAGCTAATAGTTCTGCTGGTTATAGTTGACTCATTTCTACTCTTAGAGCTCTTCCCGAATTCTCATATTTTATACATTATAGGAGAATGCCACTGATCACAGTGGTGGGATTAAAATAGGGTACATTTCATACTTAGGGATATTCAGAGGCAGGGATTAGAGGACTTCACTTTGGAGGGAGAAAATGTTAGTATGTGAGGGCTGGAGTATGGCAGCCATTATTGATCACAAGGGAATAATCTGAATGTTATGTTGGTGGGGACTAAGAAGCAGTGTGCGGCTTAAGAATTAAAGATACCACCAAATAGCCTAAGAACATGCAGAGGGGAGAGGGACAAGGGAGGGAGAAATGGGAGGAGGGAGGGGGTTTGGAGGGATCACTTTTTAGGTTTGTCTTATAGGGGTACAGGTGAATCTAAGAGTAGAATGTGAATGTTCTAAAGCAATAACTGAGAAAATGACATGAAGGCTGTGTTCACCAGTTTGATGGAAGTATTTCAGAATGCATGTGAAAACCCCACACTGTACCCCAGAAGAGTACCAATGTACATAGTTAACATTCAATAAAAAAAAAAATT
>CAUYTI010035583.1:0-13965 GCA_963575145.1 Galago senegalensis | reverse complement strand
GGTTGTTTTCACATCTTTGTGACTGTGAATTGAGCTGCTATAAACATTCGAGTGCAAATATCCTTATGATAAAATGATTTTTTTTCTTCTGGGTAGGTACCTAGTAATGGGATTGCTGGATCAAATGGAATGTCTATTTTTTAGCTCCCTGAGGATTCTCCACATGTCTTTCCAAAAAGGAGGTATTAGTTTGCAATCCCACCAAGCATGCATACATGTTCCTCTCTCTGTACCCATGCCAGCATCTGCAGCTTGGAGATCTTGTGATTCTCACTAGTAGCAATAAATTGTTTTTATTTTTTTTAAAGGGAGAGAGAAGTTATGCATATCTCTCAGAAACTGAACAAAACCATGAATGTCTTAGGAAAAAAAATACATGAACATGTACAATTTTGGATCATTTTATAGCATTCAATGTTTATTTTGTTAACAAAAATAGATAACAAAAATTATGTCTTTCTCACTTTTATTATTCATATAAAAGTAATGGCCTGTTAAAAATCCAGATTCTGCTTCAATGTGAAGTTACTGTTATTTGTCTATAGAGTAAATATTGATGTAATGATTTTTTTTATTAAATCATAGCTGTGTACATTAATACAATCACCAGGTACAGTGTGGTATTTTCACATACATTTTGAAATACTCTCATCAAACCGGTTAATGTGGCCTTCATGTCATTTTCTTAGTTATTGAGTTAAGACATTCATACTGTGCTTTTAGAAAGATTCACTTGTACCCTTATAGGATAAACCATAGAGGTGACCCCACCAAACGCCCTACCTTCCCCCATCCACCCCCCTCATCTCCCCTCTCACACCCCCCTTCCCATATTCTAAGGCTGTAATTAGGTTCTAACATTCCTATGAAAGCAATAAATTAGTTTCAAAATAGGGCTGTGTACATTGGATACTTTTCTTCCATTCTTGTGATACTTTGCTAAGAAGAACATTTTCCAGTTCCATCCATGTAAACCTGATGGAGGTAAAGTCTCCATCTTTCTTTAGGGCTGGCCATATGCTTGTTGAACAAGCACCATGAGCATTTCTCAGGAACCTGGTCTATCAACCTGGCTTCCCCACCAAGGCCAAAGACAAACTCCTCTCAGGCTGGCAACAACCTTTCCTGATTTACCCACTCATAACACATCTGTGTGTCTCCCAGAGCTCTTGTTTCTCTGAAGGACACTTATAACCCACCCAATTCAAAGCGCAGAGGATGTGACACCATGGTGAGGCAGCTGATTGCTCATTCACACACCCATCTAGGGCATTCTTGGGTGACTCACCCAGGTGCATCTCCCCATTCCAGCACTCCCCACCCACTCCCATACTCAGGGAAACGCACTTGCAAAAGTCCATGGAGTTTCATCATAGATAAAAACCTTAAATCTTGTGCAGCCATGGACTTACAGTAAGATTTAGTGCATCTGGGAGGGGAAAATGGCCTCACAAATTCTGCTTTGGAGGTTCCCATACTCAGCACACAGAACCAGGCTGAAAGGAACAAAATCTTTCTTTCCCTCACAGCACTCTACCCAGGGTGACAGCTTGAGACTCTGTCTCAAAAAATAAAATAAAATAAAATAAAAAATAAAGAGAGTATTAATACAGTCATTAATTTTAGCTATATTTGCTGTCATTTTCTCAAGCCTTCTTTTAAGAACACATACTTTATGACGTGACTCAGTTGCAGCAAATTTAGGCGTATAATGAGTTACAATCCCTGAGGTGCAATTCCTTGTTTGTAAAATGCAAACACACTTTTGATTTATTAATTGTAACAAGTAGCAATTGCTCACCTGTAGGGTTTGCTTTGGGAAAACCACCATAAACAGAAGCAGAACTCCTGAATTTGCCTGTTTGTTGTCCCTTGCTTTGGAAAATGTGCAAGGTTTATCTTTAGCCCTGACCTAGACAGGAGATAGTTTATTAGCTAAAAGATTTTACTTTGGATTATAAGCTGCTAGATAAGCATGGCCCCAGGCTTGGGAATCACTGAAAAGGTGGCTAGCATCTCAAATTTCCAACAGACAGCAAATCAAAGAATGATGCTGGCCAAAATGACATGTGGGCTGGCACAGAACATGGGCTGCTCTAGCCTGACTCTGGGAGGCATTTAGAGCTCTGCAGCTGACCTCCAGGGTGGCCCTGAGCCCCAGGGGAAGGAGAGGACTTTGTGATCAAATATAACAATACTTAGAGTGGTCAACCCACACCTGGGTGCTTCTGATACCACAGGCTGTGGTCTCATTCAGAGCCAAGCTCAGATAGGTCTGAGCACAGCCAGGAAGGTGTTCTATAGTGGCAACAGTGGAGACCTGTTGACCACTGGCCTTCACAGGAACAGTCACACTGGTCCACTTCCACCACCCACACCTAGATGTATTTTTCTATTCTTCACCTAGTGGAAAAGTTGGGGGATTTGGGGGGTTTTTTTGAGACAGAGTCTCACTATGTTGCCCTTGGTAGAGTGCTGTGGCATCCCAGCTCACAGCAACCTCAAATTCTTGGGCTCAAGCAATTCTCTTGCCTCAGCCTCCCACGAAGCTGGGACTACAGGCACCTGCCACAACGTCCAGCCATTTCTTGTTGCAGTTATTGTTGGTTAGCTGGCCTGGGCCGGGTTTGAACCCACCACCTTTGGTGTATGTGGATGGTGCCATAACCACTGTGCTACAGGCACTGAGCCTGGAAAAGTTTTTAAAAAAATCAAAATCTAAAACACTCAGCTGGAAGCAATGGGATCAGAGTGTAGATTACAGAGTGGACAGATGCAGGCTGCCAAAACCACTGTGCTGAGTACATTATCCTTTCTGAGCATCAGTCTTCTCATAGGCCAAATGGGATTGCAGGGCTGGAGCGCTGATTAGAAAGAGCATGCAGCATGTGGTATGGTATCGGGCATGCAGGACAATTGTTACAGAGAAGGGGGAGGAAAGTCACTCAGTATTTGGCCAGTAGACTATAGGTATGCTATGGTGACCTCTGCCTGTCTGAATTCTTAAGATGTAACCTTTGCTTAAACCTTCAGTGACTGCCCAGGGCACCAAGAACAGAATCTAATTCCCCTTCTGAGCCGGGTGAGGTCTGGTTCCTGCCTCTCTCTACGACAGCTCTCCCATCACTCCACCCCCTCACACCACAAACACACCCTGCTCCTTCTCACCTGAGGCCATGGGCACGATGTCCCCTTTTTGGAACACCGCCCCTGCTAATGTCTCCCATCTTCAGATCTCGGTATAAATGTCACCTCCTGGCAGCAGCCTTGGCAGGCCACTCTGGGTGAAAAAGCACTCTCCCCTCACTCTCCAGGCCTTGACTATTTCCTTCCTAGAATTTACTACCATTTAAAATGATCATCTATAATTTCCTCAGGACAGAATACAAGCTTCTTGTGGTCCATGAGGCCCCATAGATCTACCTTCAGGCTCAGCACAAGGACTGGCACAGGGTCCCCAACTGCCACTTGCTGGATGTGTGAGAGTGAGTGTGTGTTCCCACGGTCTTGCTCTAGGCTGTTTCTCATTTATACAACCCCACTCCCCAGGGTCCTAGCAAATGTATCCCACCCCATGCACTCTGGGCACTGCCACCTCTGAGTGGAGCTGGGGCTGGGCAGAGGGATGGACTCGCCCTCCCAGACCCAGACAGAGCAGGGCCAGACAGCCTGGTTAACTTAGAGGCGGCAGCAGGGCCAAGCTGTCCCTACTCCGTGTGGGTGTGGGTGTGGCAGGCGTGGTGGGCAGGGGCACAGCTCCCTCCCTGTGGGAGCCAGGAATAAAGGGCCCCTTTCAGCCCTTGCTGCCTCAGCTCCTCCCCTCCAGGGGTGGCTGCCCTCAGGAAAGGGGACGGTGGGTGAGCTTCCCAGCAGCCTGTCTTTGAGGCATGGCCACAGTGTGGGGGGCTGGATAAGGGGTCCAGGCCCTCCAGGGCTCAGAGACACACAACAGAAAGGCCCTGCAGGATGAGGAAGCTGTAGGGCAGGGTGACAGGGCAGTCCTGGCTCCGGCCGATGGAGCTGAAAGGAGCCTGTTCATTCTGAAGCTCTGAGGCAGAGGAAAACCCCAGAATGCGGAGGCCAATGGGCAAGGACCCCAAAACCACAGGCCACACTGGCCAACCACAGGAGGGTTTGCCTGGCTCTTGTGGGATGAACATCGTTCCCCCCAAGCCTGCTTTTCTTAAGCTTTGATTCTGTTGGCACAACTGAGCCAGAAAACAAGATTTGCTACCTCCCACCAACATTTTCTGCGGTTCCACCGTCTCCTACAGTACAGTGATGATAATATTAATAAGATACAACATTCCCTGAGCTCCTGGTCTGCGCTGAGCACCATGCCATGTGCTTTGCACTCATGTTATTTGATCTTTACAGCAACCTATGATCTATGTAGTGGGTATTATAATTCCTATTTTATAGGTAGGTAAACTAAACGTCAGAAAAGTTGAGTGACCTGTCCCAGGCCACACAGCTAATAAGTGGTAGAACTGGGATTTCATATGCCACGGTCTCTTTCTTTAAACCAGTGCTTTTCAACTGCCTTTATCTTATGGCACACTTGAACCTTTAGTTCAACTTCCACGGCACACTTAAATTATGTTGATCAAAAAAAGAGTAAAAAAGAGAATATACTTGCTGTGCTTTGAACTTCTTTTGAAAATAATTTCATTAATGAACTTTACAATTTTTCACAGCACACCTCAGATCCTCTCATGGCATACTGGTTGAACATCACTGCCTTTACAAGGCCAGGTGTGGAGCAGGGTCAGCATACATCATTTATTCGCCTTCCTCTCAAATGCTGGCTGCACTGGGGGCTGGATGTGATGGGGACCAACACAGACATCATCCTAGCCTTCACAAAGGACACAGTATATGGGCATTTGCAGCCACGGGTCAGTTACGATGGGGACGATGGGGACACACAGGAAGGAGCCAGGCAAAGGGGAAGTTGGAAGAAGGTTCCTGGAGGCCTGAGTAAAGGCCCAGACACTGGAGACCAGGCACGCCTGAGAAGCTCAGGTAAGTTTGGTGTGTGTGTTAGGGGTGTGTTGGGAGGTGCGTGGGGTGGGGGTTATGAATGATGCCAGAAATCCTGAAGGTCATCTCATCCACCTCTCTTACTTTCTAAGGTCAAAACTAAGGTCAGAGAGGGCCACTCCTTGCCCAACTTCACATAGTAAGTTAGCAGCCAGTGGGCCTCAGAAAGGCACATGGGCTGGCAGCCTGGTTCTGGGGTAGATATTGTAGTTTCTGTACTAACAGTTTATGTCCCCTAGGGTCCCTGCCTTGGCTGTCTTTCCTACTCTGATTTTTATGCAAATCCTAACCCAACAAGAGCTGCCACTCACTGACATGTTTTCATAGACCTGAGGACTCAAAGGGGCCTGTGGAGTTGGCCTCCAAGATGGCCCCAGTGACACTTCCCTCAACATCCCCTCCTGTACCGAGTAGGGCTGACCTGGACCCTGTGGAAATAATGGTGTGACTCGTAAGGGTAGATTACAAAAGACATGGTGGCTTCCTCCTTGGTCACTTTCTTGGATACTCATACTGAGGGAAGCCAGCCTCCATGTTGTAAGGAGACTCAAGCAACCCTACGGAGATCAACATGGCAAGGGACTGAGGCCTCTTGTCAGTAGCCGAGCCAATCTGCCAGCCCCCAAGGGGAGCCATTGTGCAGGTGAGTCCTTCAACTCTAGTCAAGCCTTCAGCCATCCCCACTACTGCCTCATGAGAGATTCTGAGTCAAACCATCCAGTTAAGTGGTTCCTGCATTCTTGGCCCATAGAAACTGTGTTGAGATAATAAACTTTTATTGTTTTAAGCTGCTAAATTTGGGGGTCGGTGATTTGTTATGCTGCATGCTGGGCCTAAGTACTGCTCAGGAGAGGGCAGGGTCCCTGGATTACTTGAATCAGAGATATTTGGTTTTGAATGCAGATTTCTGAGATTGCCCAGATCCTCTGAATTAGAATGGAAGGGAATGGGGGCAGGGTAGGAGTCAGCATTTTTAATAAGCCCTCTGCGTGATTGTCATGTACCTCTGAGGCTGAGAATTACTGAATTAATCTGATAGCTTCCAGATCTGCCGAGAAGCTCAGAGAGCTGATAGGAGGGCCCTTATCACACATGTACGCGGAGCCCACACTTAGTGCTCTTTCTACTTTATCCCTTCAGGTTGCTTTTTAGAGAGACAAGGGCTTTCTTTTCTTTGTTTCTTTTATTTATGTTTAAAATCTGCATGTAGCAAAATGCTGTACAGTGAATTGTTTGTCTGCTAAAGACCTTGCTTTGCTTTGTCTGGGAGCAACTTTGTTCCGATGTGGACCTAATGCTAAGAGGGAGGAGCTAGGCCTCGCAGAGAGGCTGGTGCTGCTGCAGAACATTGAGGTGGCAAAGGGACTCTGCCTACCCATCAAGCCACCTCAGCACCAAGCATTTCTCCCAGGCCAATGAAATGCAGAGTATGCAAGGCAGAGAAGATAAATGGGGATAATGAGGGAGTCCACCTTTAACCCCTGCCAAACTGTCACCCCAGCAGCTAAAAATAATACTCCACTTTCATTTGCATAGCACTTTGTGGCTTAGAAAGAATTCATGAGCAGTCTTACTGAATTACCTTTGCAGACTGCAGGAGGCAGGTCCTGTAGTCATTCATCATTCACGCATACATTTGCTGAGCAGCTACTATGTGCTGGGTAACACATTAGGCAAAGAGGTATGTAGATTTGTTTCTTTATTTGCTAACCTTTCTTTGTGTATACTATATGCCAGGCACTGTTTTAAGCACTTTATAAATATTAACTAACTTATTTTTCACAATAGCTCCAAACGTAAATACCTCTAGCATTCCCATTTGTCAAAGAAGTTGGAATACAGAGAGGTTAAATCATTTTCCCAAGGCCAAACAGCTTAAGGGATGGTATGGAGATTTGAACCCATGCAATCTGGCTCTAGACTTCACCCTCATCACCGGGATAAAGTAAGACATGGTTCTTGCTCTTCAAATACCTGAGCTTTTAAAATGCTCATGATCACTGATGAAGAAACTGAAGTTCAAAGATACCGTCTCAACTTCCCCAAGACACACACTGCCTAGGACTAAAATCCAGGTCTGATTCTAGGTGGCCTTAAAGAAAGGGTTAGCAAGAGATGGGTGTGAGGGAAGCAACAAGGAAGGTGTTTCTGGAAGCCAGACAGAGGGTTTCTCTAGGCACCACCAGCAAGTCAGAAGCATCCCTAGAGACACCACTGTCAGAATAACCCACACTCACTGGCAGGCCTTTGTGATAAGTGACTGTCTGCTGCTCAGGCAGTATTCATGCCTCCCGATATTCTGGAACACAGTTATTTATAGACCATATTTCTATTTCTATTTTCATTGAATTCCTGCTAACCCTCACTGATTCTCTGACTCCCAGACCTAAATAGGGGGAGATAAGAACTCTTTTTCACCAAGTAAGTCAGGGGCAAAGGTGAAGGTCAAAGTCTTGGTTGTGTGTGCAGTCTTTCAGCAGGAGCCCTTTGCACAGAAACATTCAAGACAAGGGGGCTTTCTACGCCTTTCAAAGGAAATGGGAGGTGGGGAAAAGCGGGTAGGGATGGGCACAAGGCTGGCCTTATATAGAGGCAGCCATGTTCTGCCAGTACAGTGGGATTTGAGGCAGGCCTAGAAGACCCCTGTTCTTCTAAAATGTTTTCCCTTTTGCATGACATTCCATCATTAAACATTTATTTCTTTGGGCTCAATAGCTATTAGATCATAAAATGTTGGGACTATGAGAAAACCTAGGCAGTATCAAGTCCAATCTTTGTATTTCACAGATGGAGAAACTCAGGCTCAGAGAAGGGTATGACCTGTTCTTCTTACAGAGGAATCTAAGTGAATAAATGGAAATCTATAACAATGTATAGGAGACAATCTCAGGGTTGGAGGAAGTGTTATCAGGCTCAGCAAAAGAAACTAGGAAAAGTAATGTAGACCCCATGTGCAAAATTCCTCCCTTATCAAGTTTTAGGAAAGAACAAGTAAGCCCATGTGGCATTTGGTGTTCTCAATGGTTCTCTAAAGTTCTATTTGGTGCCCTCAGTGAAAACTTCCTGGTTTTAGCACCATATAGAAAGATGAAAGTAAACTGAGACTTCTTTCTTTCTTTTCTTTTTTTTTTTTTTGAGACAGAGCCTCAAGCTGTCCCCCTGGTGGGTAGAGTGCTGTGGCATTACTGCTCACAGCAACCTCCAACTCCTGGGCTCAAGCGAGTCTCCTGCCTCCGTCTCCCAAGTAGCTGGGACCACAGGCGCCTGCCACAACGCCCAGCTATTTTTTGGTTGCAGCCGTCATTGTTGTTTGGTGGGTCCGGGCTAGGGATTCGAACCTGCCACCTTAGGTGTACTTGGCTGGCGCCTTAGCCGGTTGAGCTATAGGCGCCGAGCCGAGACTTCTTTCTTCCACATTTTCAGTCCCCTGTTGAATTGTAGTTTAGGAAATACTGTCAAATGATTGTCACCAGATGGTTACTTTATGAGTTTGGGTTTCCAAAGCTAGCTTTCCAGAATTCAGTAATAGTTCCTTTGGGGAACTATGCCTGCAATTCTAGCATCTGCCACTAGGTGACAGGCTACATTGGGTAGGTTGAGCAAAAGCACAGCAAATAATGTCATCTGGACAAGATCTTCAATGTAGGAATATGACACTATAGTAAAAGGATAATAATGATCAACCTTTAAATCACGTATTTTTAAAAAATGATACAAAACTTGAAACAAGTTTAAAGAAATGCAAACATCCTTGTGTAGGCAATATACTCAATATTTTATACCCAACCTTAACTGTTCATCTCCAGGTATACATCTTTGGTCAATCCTACTCTGTGGCAACCACTTCAAGGACATAAAGAATAGTAGTCGGCTCGGCGCCAGCCACGTACACCTAAGGTGGAGGGTTCGAATTCCCAGCCCGGACCCGCCAAACAACAATGACGGCTGCAACCAAAAAATAGCCAGGCGTTGTGGCGGGCGCCTGTGGTACCAGCTGCCTGGGAGGCGGAGGCAAGAGACTCGCTTGATCCCAGGAGTTGGAGGTTGCTGTGAGCTGTAATGCCACGGCACTCTACCCAGGGGGACAGCTTGAGGCTCTGTCTCCAAAAAAAAAAAAAAAAACCTTAGTAAAACTTCTGGAAATGAAAGATCACTTAGAAAACTATAAAACGCAATGGAACATTTTAAAAATAGGCTAGACCAAGCAGAAGAACTTCAGAGTTTAAAGAGAAATCTTTCGAATTAACTCAGTCAAAAATAAACATCAAAGAATCAAGAGAAATGCACAAAATCTCTGAGAAAAAGGGATTATGTAAAGTACCCAAATATGAGAATCATAGGTATTCCCAAGGGAGAAGAAGAAAAAGCAGGCCAGGTATGGTGGCTCATGCCTGTAATCCTAGCACTCTGGGAGGCTAAGGCAGGTGAAATGCTTGAGGTCAGGAGTTTGAGTCCAACCTGAGCAAGAGTGAGACCTCATATCTACTAAAAATTATCCCAGTGGTGTGTCAGGCACCTGTAGTTCCAGGGACTTGGGAGGCTGAGGCAAGAGGATCACTTGAGCCTAAGAGTTGAGTTTGAGAGTGCTGTAAGCTATGACACCATGGCACTCTACCCAGGATGACAGAATGAGACTGTGTCTCAAACAAAAAAGGACATCACGAAGGCACATCATCAGACTCACCAAAGTTAACACGAAGAAGGAACTCCTATATACAAGCTATGAGGTGAAAACATCAAGTTACTTACAAATGAAAGCCCACTAGACTGGCAGCAGAACTCAACAGAAGTGCTACAAACCAGAAGAGATTAAGATCCTATACTTACTCTTCCTAAAAGAGTAACTATACCCAAGAATTCTGTACAGATCCTACAAAACTAAGTTTCATAAATGTAGGAGCAATAGTCTTTCCCAGACAAGCAAACACTAAGGGAATCTGTCACCACTAAACTTGCCCTACAGGAAATGATCAAAAGTGCTCTACAAATCTAAAATAATGGTCACCACTTAGCCAGCATAAAAAAATTCAAAAGTAAAAACTCTGAGCTCTTATAAAATAGTAACACAAGAGAGAATACCAAAGTAACTGGTAACAATCAATACAACTAGAACACTATCTCACTTGTCAATACTAACACTGAATGTAAACAGCCCAAATGCCCCATATAAAAGATACAGATTGGCACAGGTCATAAAGGTATCTACAGTCACCAAGAAACCCATTTGACTCACAAATATTTTAATAGACTCAAGGTAAATGGGCAGTTAGAAATATTTCACACAGGGTGGCACCTGTGGCACAGTGGATAGGGCACATACCAAGGATGGTGGGTTCAAACCTGGCCTCGGCCAAACTGAAACAAAAAAAATAGCTGTGCATTGCGGTGGGCGCCTATAGTCCCAGCTACTGGAAAGGCCGAGGTAAGAGAATCTCCTAAGCCCAGGAGTTGGAGGATGCTGTGAGCTGTGTGATGCCAAAGCACTCTACTGGGGCGAAAAAGTGAGACTCTGTCTCTATAAAAAAGAAAGAAAGAAATATTTCACACAAATAGAAACAAAAACAAGCAGGAGTACCTATTCTTACATCACCTTAAACAGACTTAAAATTGATAAAGGTTTAAAAAAAAGACAAAGGGGGGAGGAGCAAGATGGCCAACAGGTACCAGCTTCCGACAGAAGCTCCCATCCAGAGGGAAGGATAAAGTCCAGAAAATACCCAACAAAGTTGGAGACTAGGAGCCCAGCTGAGAGAGAATGACATCTGCAAGACACCTCTGCTGAGGCAAGTTGTGTCTCCTAGAAAGCAACCAACAGGTACATAATACATCCTGAAGGAAGAATATCTGACCCAGACCCCAAGAAAGGTGAGCTTTTTCTCTTTGCTCCTGTGAGTTTCCTACAGTCAGTCAAGCCTTGAACTGAGGACTTATTGTCTCACCCCACATGTGAGAGCTACAGAAAGAGGAGTCTACTCCTCTAGAGGGACCCTGTTGAGCCTCCAAACACCCTCTAGCTAAGTAGAAAAATCAAACTAACACTGCACGACCATTTTGAATTCCCAGTCCACCCTTCCCCCCTTGCCAGCAGAGACAGTAAGAGGAGACCAAAGAGTAGCATCCCCTCACCCACGGGACCAAGCACCCTGTCCCGGCCCTGCAGCCGAGAACTGCTGAAGCTGAGTGTTCTCCACCCCACCCCCGGCTGCCACTCGGCCACCACCCTGGACATCCCAGCGGGGAGCGCTGAGGATTGTTTGACCTACGTGTCCCTCTAGGCTGCCGCCATTTGGCCCCACCCCCTGAGCACCTGAGCGGGGCACCCCAGGACTATTTGACCCGCCCATCCCTTCCCCCACCCCCACCCCCAGTGCAGCTGCCACTTCCTGGCCGCCCATCGGCACCTGAGTAGCCTCGGAGGACTGTTCTACCTGCAAGGCTGCTGCTACTTGGCTGCCGCCCTGGGCACCCGAGTGGGGCACACCAAGGACTGTTTGAGCTGCAGCTGCTGCCACTTGGCAGCCGCTCCAGGGCACCTTAGCGAGGCATGCCCAGGACGGTTTGACCCGTGTGTCCCCTGCATAGCTGCAACTGCTCAGCTGTCAATCCCAGTCACTTGAGCAGGCATGCAGAGGACTGCTCCAACCGCGCATCCCCCTAGGCTGCTGCCGCTTGGCCATAGCCCTCTGGGCACCCAAGCAGGGTGCCCCAGTACTGTTTGACCCACGTATCCCCCACGCAGCTGCCGCTTTATGGCTGCCCTGGGCACCCAAGTGGCAGGGAACTGTCCAAGCCACAGGGCACCCGCTGCTTAGCAGTTGCTGCCAGCACCCAAGCGAGGAGCACACAGGACTGTTTGACCCATGTGTCCCCGGTATAGCCACTATTGTTCAGCCGCCAACCCCAGTCACCTGAGTTAGGCGCGCAGAGGACTGTTTGAACTGTGTGTCCCCCTAGGCTGCCGCCGCTTGGCCGTCGGCACTGGGTGCACCGAGGACTATTCAACCTGCATGTACCCTGCAGCTACCGCTGCTTGGTCGCTGCCCACTGGACACCCGAGCAGGGCACCCCAAGACTCTTTGAGCTGCACATCCCCTGCTCACTTGCTGCCTTGTGGCTGCCCCCACGCACCCGAGTGGCAGAGGACTACTCAACCCACACAGTTGCCACCGCTTGGCCACAGCCCCAAGACTCCCAAATGGGGCACCCCTAAGACTGTTTGACCCACTCGGTCACCACCCCTGAGCACCTGAGCAGGGCACACCCAGGACTGCTTGACCTGCACAACTGCCACTGATTGGCAGCTGCCCCAGGGAACCTGAGAGGGGCATTCCCAACACTGTTCTACCCGCAAGTCCCCTGTGACTGCTGTTGCCCCCCAGACAACCGAGTGGGGTGCCCTGAGGACTGTTTGACCTGCGTGTCCCCCTGCAGCTGCTGCTGCTTAACCACTGCCCCCGGAGCACCTGAATGGGCCCCCCAAGGACTTTTTGACCCTCAGGTACCCTGAGTAGCTGCTGCTGCTCAGCTGCCACTCCCGGTCACCCTTGACGAGTGCATTTCCTTAGGCTGCCACCCCTTGGCGACAGCCCCCTGGGCACCCTAGCCAGGTACCCTGAACACTGTTTGACCCACGCATCCCCCTGCAGCGGCTGCCACTTTGCAGCAACCCCCTGGGCACCTGACCAAGGCATCCCGAAGACTGACCAGCACATCCCCCTGCAGCGTCTGCAGCTTGAGTCTTTGTCAGTGCAAGCCACAGGCTGAAGGGTTTGGGGACAGTCTCCAAATGGTGCAAAGTTGCCATGGGGCAGAATCAGTGGAAAAACTCTGGTAACCAGAATAACCAGAGGAGATAAAGTACCCCAAAAAAGGATGTGGTAGAAGCAATCAAAGATGCCATCCACAAGCAAATGGCTGAGATGTGAGAAATTGAGTTCAGAATCTGGATAGCAAATGAGATTAACAGAATGAAAGAAAAGAGGCAATTAGAATTTCAAGAAATTCTTCAAAAGATATCTCAAAAATCATTCAAATGATGCCTCAAAAATTCAACAATTTCAAAGATAAAATGATGAAAGAGTTTGAAACACTGAGACACGAGGTTGCAGCCCTCAAGGATCTGAAAGACACAGTGGAATCCCTCCGTAACAGAGTGCAATAGGCAGAAGAAGACAAAACTTTTCAAGAAGCCCAGGAGCACAGACCCAAAGAAATGGAGAGCAAAAACGGATCTTATGCTCAGAGAGCTCTCAGATACTTCAAAGAAAACTAATGTTCACCTTAGAGGAATCCCTGAAGACAATGAAGTTGCTTCACAAAATACAGAGGCTCTTCTTCATGAAATTATGAAAGAGAAGTTTCCAGACATGCCAAGAGATTCTGAAATTCAGATAGCAGATAGTTTCAGAACCCCAGCACAACTCAACCCAAACAAGACATCCCCCAATCACATCATAATTAACTTCACTAAAGTTAACATGAAAGAGAAAATTATGAAAGCAGTCAAACGTAAGAAAACCCTAACCTACAAGGGGAAGAATATTAAGATGACTCCAAATCTCTCGGTTGAAACCTTTCAGGCTAGAAGATGGTCATCAACTATTAATCTCCTAAAACAAAATAACTTTCAACCCAGGATCCTGTATCCAGCTAAACTGAGTTTCATCTATGATGGAGAAATTAAATACTTTAATGACATTCACACATTGAAGAAATTTGCTATAACTAAACAGCTCTCCAGGAAATTCTCAAACCTATCCTCCATAATGACCAGTGCAATCATCCACCACAAAAGTAAACCCACTCAGAAACTTTTGATCAAATTCCAACTTCCACAATGGCAAAAGAATTAAAAATGTCCACTGGACTTTTGAGCAACTCAATGCCCAAAATTTTACCAGGCTTATCAATAATTTCTATCAA
>CAUYTI010035581.1:0-22720 GCA_963575145.1 Galago senegalensis | reverse complement strand
GGACCCGCCAAACAACAATGACGGCTGCAACCAAAAAATAGCCGGGCGTTGTGGCGGGCGCCTGTGGTCCCAGCTACTTGGGAGGCGGAGGCAAGAGACTTGCTTGAGCCCAGGAGTTGGAGGTTGCTGTGAGATGTAATGCCACAGCACTCTACCCAGGGGGACAGCTTGAGGCTCTGTCTCAAAAAAAAAAAAAAAAAAAAGAATGTGGAGAGCTGAGGGGCAGACAGAAAGTTGAACATGTTCTGAGAAAAGTACAACTGACCAGCTGCATAGGGAAGACTGGGGATTTCCAGGGGAGAGCCAGGGAGTGAAATGACGTGTCCAGGGTAGGGCCTGAGATGCAGGGGGTGAAGGTCACTAGAGTGAGGGTCAGATAGGGAGGTGACATCTCCCTGCCCTGAGGGAGGGCGGTGCTGGGGGCAAGTGCCAGAGCAGGGAGGAGGTTAGGAAGCAGAAGCCAGAGCTATCCTCAGCTGGGCAGAGGTCCCTGGTAGCAGGTCTGGGGCTCCCTGCCCTCCTCAGAGCAGACCAGTGCTAAGGTGGGCCCAGAACGAATGGCACTCCCAAACCCTTTTTCTAGCTGCACACAATGGAGGGGACTCTCAGATACTGGCTAGCTAATAGCAGGTGCCATGTCCTCCCCTCTTCTCTGAGAACACCCTCCCACAACACCTTTACCCCAGAGACAGGGTGGATAGGCTCCAGCCCTAAGACAGGTCTAAGAGGCCTAGATGAGGTATGGGACACATGGGGACACATGGGGCCACCTCTGGCCTCCCCTAGGCCACTCCTCAGCTTTGGCCTATGCCTCTTAGCCACAGGCACCAGCCTAGCGCCTTTCCTGCCTCCATGTCTTAAGCCGGGAGCTGAGGTGCTCAAGTACCTGGTACATCCCATAAGGAGCCTGGCACCTGCTTTCCTTAGAGACTCTCAGGTCAATGCCACACAATGCAGGCAGCTGCACCACCATGTGACGATCTCCCCTTGGGCCAAGCACCCCAATGTTCACACATAGGACCTAGGCAAGAGTCCCCACCCCCTTGTCAGCCCCCCGTCACCAAGCCCATGAGACAGACATGGGCCAAAACAGCCCTGAGTACCTGGTACTCTAGGTGAGCTGGGCTGAGTGGAAGGGCGCAAACATGGGACCCAGTTACCTCTAGGGATCCATCGGGACCCTCTTAAATAAATCTGAAGTAGGTCCCACCCCATAAGAGGAAGAAACAGAGCCCTTTGGGCCAGGACTGCTTCAGCAAATGACCAGGACAGGCTCTGGCACCACACACAATCCAGAGACCTGATCAGATTAAGGAGGGTTCCAAAAGGAAACACTAGTCTACACAGGTACCCCACTTTAAACCAAGCGGCCAGTTCATAAATAATCCTACCCTGGGATTTTCCAGAAAGGCTGTGGCCCAGGTAGGCGGCTGCTTGCACCCAGATCTGTCCAGGTGGGCCCTCCAAGGCAGGGCCAGCATGGAAAGTGTGAGCCCAGGCAGGCCTCCTGGCATCCCCAGGGTGCAGTGGTCAGGCACCCACTCTCACAGGAGCATCTCCCCTGGTTTAGGAGACCTGATCACATAGGCAAACAGGACCACATTGGCAAAGCGGACCATAGCAGTGCATCTGCCCTGACCAGGAAAGCTGGCCATGGGGTACACAGGGAAGAGATGAGCCCCAGGCACTGTGAAACCTACCCTGGCTAGCTGGGTGCAGTCATAGTGGAAAGCAGAGCCATAGAGATCCGGGCAGAGCCCCAGCAGGACCTCTCTCCCTGAGCTGCCCTTGGGGGCAGAGCCAGCAAAACCGGCTGCAGGAAGCTGGAACCTGCTGTGGTCAGCCACTGCCCAGGGCCCTCACCCGACCCTCCGCAAGAAGCTCATTCCCAGGCCTCTAAACCTCTATGGGCTGGGAACCAGAGCTGTGTCCATGCCTGCTCTGAGCCCCACAATCCAAACCCAAGCCAGGCAGCTGGGCTGCAAACATAGTTGATAGCCATGAGGACCTGAGCAGTCCAGAGGCTCCAGGCAGGCAAAAAGCAGGACAAGGGGGTCTGCTCAAGCCACAGAGTGGGTAGGCAGGCCATTCCCATGTTCCTCTAGAGAGGACCAAGGGGCTGCTCTCTGACTTACCCAGCCCGCAGCTGCCCCCCAGGGATAGAGAAGGGGTGTCCCAGGGGTTTTTGCCTAAGAAGAGTGGCAGGTCGGGCCCAAGCCAGTTTGGGGAGGTGAGGAGAGGCAACAACTATGTAATCCATTGCCAGGCAGCCCCAGACACCCTTGCCCAGAGGGAGGCACCCCAGAGGAGGGGCAGCCGATGGCTCAGTCTTGACGCACGTGTCTGCTGGCTATGCACACTGGACCCTGACAATCTCTGCGGGCACCCACCCACGCGGCGTCCCACCCCACTCACTCATGCATGCCTCAGGATGTCCTATTAAGGGCATGGACGGCGGGGCTCAGCAGAGCACGCCGGTCCCTTCCCTGGGAGCCAGCAATGGGGGACGAACAAGGCTGGGGAGGCCAGCAGAGTGGCCAGGCTCTGGCTGGGCCGCGATTCGGAGGGTCCCCATGGTTAAGGTGGTCAGCAGCCAGGCTGTCAGGCTAGCCGACCTGGAGTGGCGAAGCCAGATGGCAGGGCGCCCGGGCCGTGGAGGCGCCGTACCTTTGTACTTCTCTCGCACCTCCTCGTAGGCCTGAATGAAGTCCTGCTCGTCGGGCGGCGGGCCGAGAGGCAGCAGGGCGGCCATGCCGACAGGCGCGGGACTCGGTGGCACGTAGGGAGCTTCCACCCCAGCGGCCTCTCTGTCCCTGCGGCCGCGCGCGCCGCTTAAAAAGGCCGCTCCTGCCCCGCCCCCGCACCCAGGATGCCCCACGGGCGGGGCGGGGCCCAGGGGATCTGCGGTCAGCGCCTCCCGGCGTCTGCCAAACTAGGGCTGGCCGCGGGGCTCCGAGACTCGGTCCCACAAGCGTCCCAGCAGGAGCACACTCCTGCCTGCTCCCAACTCAGTAGCGGCCCGCGACGGCACGAATTCCTCAGGTCACAGCCCGGAGGCGGCTCCCTGCCGAGGCAGCGCCCCGGGCGCAATCTTGTCCTCTTCCCTCCCTAGCTCCTGGGCTAGAATTCTCCCACTGCCAACTCCAGTACATCAACAGCTCTTAAAACACAAGTACTCATAAGAAGGCTGCAATAGTCCATATACACAAGGAAAAAAATTGCTTGGTGACAAAAAAGAAAAAATTGGCTGGACGTCGTGGCTGTCGGTCCCAGCCACCAAGAGCCAGAGGTGGGAGGACTGCGTGAGCCCAAGAGTCCAGCCTTGGCAATACAACGAGACCCCATCTCTTTAAAAAAATATATAAAGGAATAAAACCTCACGATGTCCACCTAATTTTCAACCAATTCTGCAAAAATTGTTTTAAAATAATGAAAAATGAGGCTGGGCATGGTGGCTCACACCTGTAATCCTTGGGAAGCCAAGGTGGGTGTACTGCCAGAGCTCACAGGTTCAAGACCAGCCTGAGCCTGAGTTAGACCTTGTCTCTTAAAAAATAGCTGGGTGTTGTGGTGGGTGTCTGTAGTCCCAGCTACTTGGGAAACTGAGGCAAGAGAAGCACTTTAGCCCAAGAGTTTGAGGTTGCTGGGAGCTGTGATGCCACGGCGCTCACACCAAGGGCGACAAAGTCTCCAAAAAAAAAAAAAAATAAATAAATAAAAATAAAATGAAAAACAAAAAAAGAATTATTTCCCACCCAGTAGATTGGCAAAACCCCTTGTCCTAGTGACAGCAAATGTCTTCCTTTGGGGAACGCCCCTGGCAATACCTCTCTAACCTCAAATGCTGAGGGGCCCTATGACCAGGAGTCCCACTTTTAGGAACTGATCCTATGAAGAACATAGCACACCACTCTGCCAATGCCCCCTACATCTTTAAAGGTGATGCTGAAGAAGACTGGGGTGAGAAAGGACATTCATGATTGTGATTCCCTTTCAAAAGGAAAAAGATGACCTCATTCCTTAAAATTGGTAGATGACATGAAGAGCCCAGAAGGGCTCACACTACGACACTGGATGCAGGGCAGCAGCAGTGTTCCCTACACTCTTTTCTGAGGCTCTCCATTTCTATAAGCCTCGTATTCCCACCTACAGAGTTCCTCAAGCTCAGCAGCTGCCCTCCCAGCCAGCTCCTGACAAGTCCACCCTCCCAGTTCCTGCAGGGCTCGCCTCATTCTCTAAGGGTACTAGCAAATATTCTAGCACCTGAACCTAGAGACCCTCCACTGGTGCCTCCCCTTATGGGTACATCTTGCCCTGTAGCCCTAGCCCTAGGTCACCCACTCCTACAAAGGAGGGCCACACTCCAGCTGCCTACCCCTCCCCCAGGGCCTCTTGCCAGGCCTTCCCAACCCTCGTCCCCACTCTGGCAGCTACTGGAGGGCAAAACCAAATCCTGGCTCAGGGAGGGGCTGGGGCTCTGAACAACCAGGCACCCCAATCCTTTCTAGCTCCTATACATTCACACCTATTCTCTTTGGTGGCTGCCAAGAGTAGGGGCCCGTTGGGCCGAAGCCCAAGAAAGTTATTGTGGCAGCTGGGCTCTGAGCCCTTGTCAAGAAGCCAGTGATGGCGGTGCCTGTAGCTCAAGCAGCTAAGGCGCCAGCCACATACACCAGAGCTGGCAGGTTCAAATCCAGCCCCCAGGCCTGCCAAACAACAATGATAGCTACAACCAAAAAATGGCCAGGCATTGTGGCAGGCACCTGTAGTCCCAGCTACATGGGAGGCTGAGGCAAGAGAATAGCTTGAGCCCAGGAGTTTGAGGTTGCTGTGAGCTGTGATGCCACAGTACTCTACCCAGGGCAACAGCTTGAGGCTCTGTCTCAAAAAAAAAAAAAAAAAAAAAAAAAAAAGCAGCAGCAGCCAGTGATGTCTCTGCCGCTTCAAGGAACCCAACTTCAGGCCGCTGCAGCTCCCCAGGGTGACCAGAAGGTGGCACTGCGCTGCCGGCCCCCTGCAGATCCTGCAGGCTTCTCACCTGCCAGCAGCACACTGCAGGTGCCCAAACAACACGGTGTGCTTGAAGAGTTGGACACATTAGGCCCTCTGGTGTTACCTGCGATGCGAATAACTGCGCGCTCAGCAGGATCCAGGACGCTCCCGTTGCTCCCAGAGCCACCCCCGCTTCGACGGCTCCGCTGTGTTTTCCCGAGGTTCCAGGGCAGGGTGTCCCCGGGGCTGGGCGAGCCACTGCTGCCATTAGAGACATCTTCAGCCACTGCTTGCACCTCGGAGTCCTCACCTGACATGCCTCCTGAAGGAGAAGAAAGGATCACAACTCTGCGCCGTGAGGTCCCCCTGTGCACTGACCCATCCCCTTCCTCACCTAGACACTGACCCTATCTCGTCCACCCTATCACCTGGACACTAACACCCACAGTCCGCCTACACTCTGCCTTATTTACATGAAGACTCTAGGCTCTCAGCCCAGATGCTGACAACCCTCTCTCCTCCAGCACACCCCTCAGATACCCACACTATGACACCTCCTCAAACACAGACCTCGCCTCTCTCATCTCTCACCAAGACAGTGCCTGCTCTTGCCACTTCATCCCCAAACACTGACTGCCACTCTTAGTCACCCAAACCTCAACCCCTCTACCCTGCCACCAGGGGTTCACCCCATCACCAGACACTGACTCCTCTCTCCACCCTGTCAATGGGAGCCGGGTAATTACCTTCACCCAAACACTAGCCTCCTCTCCCTCTGTCCCAAATCTGGGCTCCCTCTCTAATTCTCGAAGCAGCAGGCAAGAGAGCCCATCAACAAACACTGACCATCGCCCTTCCCCTAAGACATAAGGGAAGGACCCCAGTCCCAAACCCCGACACTGACCCCTCCGTCTCGATCTCTAGGACTCCCAATTAACAGCCCCTCCCGCACCTCAGCCCCGCGCTGCCCCACCGCAGACTCTGCAGTGACTGCCTATAAATAGCTGAAGCCGCAGCGGCGTGGGCCGCAGGAGCTCGGCTGCGGCAAGGCCAAGAGGGAGCCTGGGCCCTGCTCCTGCAGCCCACCCTGTGCCGAGTGTTCTCCCTCAGGGAGGGGTAGCCAGAGCGCGCGCAAACCCACGGGTGCACACTCCTCAGCTCCCAGTCCCCACAAGCACTGGCGTGTGGGAGGTGAATGGGGCTCTGTCTTGGCGGGGGTGGGCTGGCGTGGGGGGGACAATGTGGGCTCTGTGCCTCCGCCCTCAGGCCAAGAGCTGAGGAGACAGCGGGCACCAAGCAGGGGGCCAGCCGCCCCGCCCCCCACCAGCTCCTCCTCCGGCCGCCTTTGCCCCAGCCCCCAGCCCGCAGAGCCGAGGCCAGCCGCGCCTCCCCAACCACCTTTCCTGCCCACACCCGGGGCACCGCCCGATCTGTTCCGCAGTCTTAGTCGCAGAGGGAGGGCGGCGTCGGCTGCAGCGCAGACCCTAGTTCCGGGTCGCCTGCGGCCGGAGTCCCCACCCGACTCGGCGGCTCCCGCACGCTGCACATCTCTTCGTCCCAACCCCGCTCTTACGTGCCTGGTGGCTCGGCGCGTCTCAAATCCGCGGCGCAGCCAGACTGCTGGGACCCAGGAGCCGCAGGGACGCCGCAGGCGGGGCGAGCCCGAGCCCCGCCCCGACCCAGCCCCAGCTCAAGCGGCGCTGCCGGGGCCCCGCCGACAGTCAGGGAGCAATGCCCTGGAGACCCGGGCGCCCGCGGCGTGACTCGGCCAGCGCAGACCCCCGCAAGCACGCGGGCTCAACCTGCTCCTCGCGCTCACAGGGCGGGCCGGTAGGCAAGGAGACGTTGGGGGGAGCGTGCGTGACACCAGGACAACGTGTAGGCGCACCGCGCGAGTACGCGCGCGGCCCCGCCCTGCAGCCTGGCGCCCTGGCTGACGCCCCCGCCCCAGTCACGAAGAGGTGCCGCACTGCCCAGGCAGAGGTCTCTCTCCAAGCCGCAGAGGCCCCCAGCTGACTTCACCTACGTTTATTCAAACAACAGAGCCGCACTCGGAGACGGGCGGTGGTGGCCGGGGCTTGGGCTCTACTGACCCCTGGTGGTTGGGTCAGCCAGGCAGGGACCTCCCCGGTCCTCCTTGTTCGTTGCCACTGCCTTGTCCTTCACCCCCCAACCTGCGCAGCAGGAGGCAGGGTCGTCCTCCCAGGAAGGAGGACAGTGAGGGGCGAGGACATTAGGGAGCAGGACACCAGAGGGCGGCCTCTTTGGTCAGGTGGCTGGGGAGTGGCCCAAGAGGCCCAAGGAGTCCTCTGGGGAAGCCCGGGGCGTGTTCTCGCAGGTGATGAGGTGGGTGGGCAGCGCCTGGGTGTCGTGAAAGATGACGAAGATACTGGGCTGGCCAAGGCAGTCCACCGCGCTGTCGTAACGAAGTAGAGCGTGGCCGGAGGGCCTCAGCGGGGGCGCCCTCAGACCGCGGCGGCCCTGCGCGTAGTCGCCGGTCAGCACCCGTGCCACGAACACCGCCTTGTGGCCTTCGGCGTTGGGTGGCGAGTATCGGTCCTGCACCGACAAGGAGGCGCGCTTCGCGAAGTAAACACCCTGCCCGTAGAGCGTGCCTGGGAGGCGGGACAGGCGGTGGTCAGGGCTGTCAGGATGGACAGAGGCCCCCGCCCCCTCCTGTCTGGATAGGCCTCACCGTTGCGGCCACAGAAGCTGCGGTTGAAGCCGTGTGCGCAGATGTCGGGCACCGCGGCCGCCGTCGTGCCGTGGTACAGGACCTGCTCCACCGGGCGCCGGGCACAGCGCTGCAGCAGGCGCTCCCGGTGCAGCTCGTACTGCCGCTGCAGCAGCCGGTGCGACACACGCTCCACCTGCCCGGGGATGAGGGGATGCGTTCAGGGACTGGCTGTTCAGAGAACATCCCTGTGCCCCTGAGCTGATCCAAAGCAGAGGTGAGCCCTCCAAGCTGGAGCCCTTTCTCTGGTGGAGTTAAGGGTTTAGGAGAGATTTGGCAGCTCCCGTCATGCTCTGCCCAGCATTTCCGTGGGGCAAGTGACATTAGCGGGGTGCAACAAAGGCCTGCAGGTGGGCAGACAACCCTACCCCCAGCCAGGCCTCTGCAGAGAAAGCTGGGCCAGGTGCCTACACTGTCCACAAGACTTTACTCCCAATACAGGAGACGGGCCCAGGCCTGCTTGCTGACTTAGGTGGGAGAAAAGGCCTCAGGTCACCCACCTGACAGTCAGCCCTGGGCAAAGCTTCTAAAGAAAGTCTAGTCATTTTGGAGGGCTGCAAAAGAATATCTGTTAAACAAGACTACCTCCTATAAAAAAGAAGTGGTCTGAAAATATGAGTTCTTCCATTAAGAATGGGACTGCTGAATAAAGCCAAAGAATGCAATGGTGAAAGCTAAGAGCCAGTGATGGGGTCTAGATGGAGGTAAGGAACTGAGGCACAGTGGGGAGCTGAAGGAAGAGAGGGAAGGCTGAGAGCACAGGGAGAGCAGGAGCTCCACAGGACCACTGGCACACACATAAGGGAGGACAGTTTCCCTGAGGGGAAGGCGAGTCTTCATGGGGAGGAGCCATGAAATGCAAAGAAGGACAATGGGAAGACACAATGCACCTACCTGCTGGGAAACTCAACCTTCCAAGTGGAAGAAAACACAACAAAAGCATGGGCACACACACAAACACACAAGATCAATATACAAATCACATACTTACATTGGGTTTCTCACTACCAATACCAGATGCTAAGAAACCCGGGAGGAATTTCTATCTCTAGCCAAACTATTAATGCAGAGTGCAGACAAATAAGGACTAATAAGGACATGTAACATGGGATGTTTACATTAATATCAAATTATAGTTACAAAATAGCTCTAAACGTAAAAGGAAATATTAAAAGTCAGAGTTTACTACCCACTTAAGGAGTTACTTCCACTAAACCGAAGAATCTATGCAAGAGGGTAACAAAGGGCAAAGAGTAACCCAGGAGTCAAGCGTGACCCAGAAAATATTAAAATTAAAATGGAAGACATTAGGACTTGAATCCTTGAGCATTCTCTTTCGTGCAGCATAGGACTTCATCTCCCTCTCTATGGTTCAGTGGTAAATATTTTTTTTCATTATCATGGTATGTCTATCAACCTATGGCCCAAGCATGGAGGTTTTATGGTAGTTACAGAATACAATGTGAAGTGTGTCTATAAATTCAGACTTTATAATAGTTTCAACTAGCTGCATGCACACCTATAATTTTAACCCTTCCTGGGGCCAAGGTGGGAGGATTGCTTGAAGCCAGGAGTTTGAAACCAGCCTGAGCAAGAAGAGACCTCACCTCTACAAAAAAAAAAATATGTAGAAAAATTATCCAGGAATGGTGGCATGCACCCATAGTCCCAGCTACTTGGGAGGCTGAAGCAACCTGGGCAACAGAGTAAGACCCCAAAATAAACTGACCTCAAAAATAAAACTGACCAAACTCTGAAATGAAAGGAAGGAGTAGGCAAGAGAGAAGGAAAGGAGGCCCATCTTCCACGCATCAAGGCAAGAAGCAGCCTCTAACTTTGACTAGTGGGGAAAAAAAAGATTCAAGTGTATCATCTTAAGTCATAAAGGTGCTCATCATTAGAAGAATCAAGTGCATGTAATTAACAAAACCAGTAGGATATAAGCACAGTACATCTGGGTGGTGATGGTGGTAGTTAGTAGTGATGATGGTAAAAATGATGGTAGTGATAGTGGTAGTCGTTAGTAGTGGTAATGGTAATGATGATGGTAGTGGTGGTGATGGTGGCGGGTGTCTGGGGAGACCACAGGTTCTCTCTACATCTCTGACCAGCTCCAGGGGGAGGCTGCTGCTGCCGGCCCCACACACGACTTTGAGCATCAAGAGTTGTAAGTGCTCAGCCCAGTCTCACCAGCACAGAGATCCCCACTCTCCAGTATCCCCTCCTCCTCACTTGTCTGTAGCTGGCCATCTCTGCAAATTCTTTCCCTTCAGCTGAGGACACTTGAGTCTTCTCAGACGAAAAACCTGTCTTCAACCTTGTACCCTCCTCTAGCTACTTTCCCAAAATTCCTTCCTTCTGTAACCTGCTTATTTCCATTGTTGGCCCTGTCTGCACCTCCTATTTACTCTCCGTCCCGCACCCCATACCAGCCAGCCAGACCCTGCAGTCTGGACCACCTCCCTGCAGTCCTTCCTTTAAGCCAGGCATCCTCAAACTGCAGCCCCCCTAGGACATTTATCCAGCCTGCTGGGTGTTTTTGCCACTGCTGCCTGTCCTGCTTAGCAGCTGACTCATCCCGGGACCCACAGTCTGGCCCTCCAATGGTCTGAGGGACAGTGAACTGGCCCCCTGTTTAAGAAGTTTGAGGACCCCTGCTTAAGCAGTGTGGACCTGTGGGCCCCATTCCCACCTTCGTTTCCTGGTTGCCTCCTGTGACACCATGTGCTCATGGTTCCCTGGCCTCCCATTCCTCCTCAGCCTCTTCTTCCTTTACCTGTCCAGACAGGATGATAGCTCCTGAGGCTCCCAAAATTTCACTCTGGCTCCCCACCAATTGTTCCCAGCCTTTCCTGAAACACACTCATGCTCAGGGTGGGTGGCCAAATTCAGCAAGTAAAAATACAGGAAGAGGCTACCAAGCTGCAGTGAGCACTGGTCCTTTCACTGCTAAAGTGGCATCTGTGGAAACAGAAGAGCCCCCAGAACAGCACAAGGTATGCATCTGTGAAGCAAGTAATCCTCCTAATGGCCAGGAGATGGCATCACTGCTCCTTGCTCCAGAGAAGGAAACTGAGGCATGGAGAAGGCCACACAGTCCTGGGTCACCTGGGTGTAACTAGCAGAGCAGGGAAATGCTAGCAATGATGGTACAGGGACATACTGGCCTGTCAGATTCCAGGGACCCCCTAAGTTCTGCTCTCCTGTCCTCCCCACCTAGACTTCGTGAACACTTCCTGGGCAGGGAATGGGGCTGGGGAGGCCTGATGTTATCCATCTCCCCTAATCAGCTTCCAGCCTGTCTGGTCAGCTGAGCCCAACTAGCAGAGCAGGGACCTTCACACTGACCTTGATGTAAGCTAGAGTGACAGTCCATAGACTCTGCAAGGTACTAATGGTGCCAAGAGCCCAGAAGGCCATGAGGCCAGTGAGACGAGGCATGGACTCACCCGGATGATGCAGATCTTGCTGTGAGCAGCATCCAGGGTGTCGTAGAAGGCCTGAGCCACTTCCTGGAACTCCCTAGTGCCCTCTGCCACTTGCTCCAGCCTACTTAAGGGCTCCTTCAGGCCCTGCTCTGGCCCTGAAATATAGGGAGATGGGGGTCAGGGTCATGTCTGGGGCACTAAATGCTGATAGTTGGCCTACCCCACCCTCTCCAGGTCCAGGATGCAGACTCACAGGTGGGACCTGAAGCCGCCAAGGGAAAAGCCAAATTCTGATCACAGGGTCCTGCCAGAAGTATAGCTAAATGGCGGGCTGCGCGGGTGGGTTGGGCTCCAAAGCCACGGAGGATGGTGCAGTCCTTGAGCAGTGCAATGTTCACACCATGGTACCGCTCGAGGCGAGCACACAGCTCTGCAGACAGCATATGGCCCTGAAGACTCACTGTCTCCTCATGGAGATGTTCTTCCAATGCAGCCTCTAGTGCCTGGTTCAGCTCATCTATGTCCTGCTCAAAGGCTGTGTGGACCACCAGCTGGGCCCTGCCATCAGTTGTCCCACCTGGGGGCTCTTCTGCCTCTGATAGTGGTGCCTCTGATACTGGTTCATCCAGCAGGGAGAGAGCCAGGGCTTGCTGTATGGCGGAAGCCTCCTCTTGCTCCGCCACCTGGTCTTGAGGCTCCAGTGACCGGTGGAGGGCCAGCTGCAGCGCAGCCTCCTCCTCCAACTGCCTAGGGGCCACAGGATCCCCTTCCTTGTGTCCTGGAGTTACTTCCTCTTTTGGCTGCTCCTCAGGCTCCTCTTCTTCCAGCTCTGGAGGCAGCCAGTCCTCCCCATCCAGACCCTCCAGGGTGGCTAGCCGCTCTTGGACTTCCTCTAGGGACAAGGAGAGGCCAGTGGGTCAGGGGTTGGGCCTAGCCAGCATATCACTAAAGATAGAAGGAGTCAGAATGAGTGAAAGATAGAGAGCTAGTTTGGAGGTACAGGGTGGGCCTAGGAAGGGTCACTTTAAGGTGAAAGTACAGAGCGGGACAGAGCAGGAAGTCAAGCAAGGGCCTTGGGATGTGCTGAGGGTTCCCAGGGAGCCCTACCCAGGCTCACGTTCTTCTGGTCACTGCCTATACTATCTGGGGGCCACTGGGTGTGAGTGCGGCCAGAGAGGACTAGAAGGGCTTCATTGGGGTCCAGCTGTGGAGAGAGGATGTTCGGACAATCAGCCCTGCCTCTGGGCAGGGGCAGAGACCGCCCTGGGGTGTAGGGTAAGAAAGAGCAGGGGCAGGACTTGATCCCTACCTCTTCAGAGTCCGTGTCCAGGGTGGCCCTGGCCAGACGCTCTGTCCCAAAGACACATTGGAACTGAGCCTCCAACCCTTGAAGAAGGTGCTGTCCCTCTGGGCCCAGCAGAAACCTGGCACTGCCTGGGTGCTTCAGTCTCAGCACATGACAACTAAGGCTGCCCAGCAGACTCTGCAGGAACTCTTCAGCTGCTTGGCATGGAGCCAGGGCTCCACAGAGCTGCAGGAACATGATGGGGGAGCATGATGGAGTTTGCAGGTTTAGGGCACAGGAAAGGTACCCAGAGTCCCCAGTGGGAAAAGGGGGCCAAAAGTGAAGAATCATGAGGGTTCATTCACCCGAAATCCAGTCACGTCTGTTCCTTCAAGTGGGAAGAGGGCAACATCACCCAGGCCAGCAAGAAGGTCCTCATGATAGAGCTGCAGGAACCGCATCGCCCCAGGCTCCATCGACAGCACTGTCTCTACCATGCCCTCCTGCTCCAGCAGCCCCATATGCCGTGGGCTCATTGGCCCTGCCTCCTCCACAGACCCCGAAGCAATCTCCACTGGACCCACCAGCCCCTCCTGCCCTGCTAAGCCCATGGCAATTTCCACCAGGGCTTCCTGCCCCAGCAACCCCACAGAGATCTCCCCCAGGGAAGGAGACTCTGTGGGATCTAGGCTCACCAGCCCAGTCTGCTCTGAAGACCCCACAGTTGCCAGGTTCATGGGCCCTTCCTGCTCCAGAGACTCCACAGTCCCCAAGCTGACTGGCCTGGCCTGTACCACAGATCCCACTGGACCAGTCCTCAGAGAGTCCCCTAATTGCCCTGGTGTCTCCCTAGAGCCCACTGTCAGAGTCACTGTACCCTTCAGTGCCCCTATCAGCCCTCCAGCCGTCAGGAGAGCATTCTCATGCTTAGTGGCCTCAGACCCCAGCTTGGACAGATGGTCGCCTCCGCCGGTGTCCTCAGCAAGCTCCTCAGGCTCCAGTATGTCATAATGGGGAACAAGGATCAGCTCTGAGCCCTGCAGCCTGTGATCCCGCTGCAGCACTCTTTCAGCCGCTTAGAAGAGGGAGAAAACAGAAAGCCCATTAGGTTTCTGTGGGAAAGGTGGGTGGGTGAGTTGGGTCCATCCCGCTCCACTCACCCTGCCACTGCTGGAAGTTGACGACAATGCCTAGATGCCTGGGTAGGGTGCGCAGGCCTTCCAGAGGTCCCCCGCCACTGCGGCGCTCATTCTCCAGGTACAGCTCCAGCAGCACCAGGTCCACAGGGAGGGTGCCCCCCACCACACGCACAGCTCGGGCCTGGGGCACCTGGGCCAGAGACACTGAAGCCCCCTCCAGGTCCAGATTCTGGGCCTGCTCCTCTAGGATATGGACTTCTGTGGGAAGTGTGCAGGTTGGCTCAGGGCATCTCTACACACCAGCACCACAGCCCCATTCCCACCTCTCACCTGCCTCAGAAAGGGGCCTGGATAGCTGGACCAAGGCCCGGTCCAGCCGGGGGCTGGCCAAGGCGCAGCAGGGCTGTACTGGGAGCCCTGCAATGCACAGTAGGGCCTGGACATGCTGCTCCAGAAGCAGGGGAGCAATGCCAGGGGGCAGTCCTTGGAGAAGCAGACGTCCAGGAGCAGGTGGTGGAGCTGGCCGCAGGCTCAGCCGGGCACCATGTAGCTCATGCTTTGCCTGGGCCAAGACCCTCTTGGCATCTGCAGGCAGGGGTGGAACAGAGCCTCAGGTGTCAGGGCATCAGGGTACCCAGGCTGCCCCTTCAGCCAGCCCCCTTCTCACCTGCAGGCTCTTGAAAGGTGAGGATGCCCCCACAGCCAAGTCTCTGCCAGCTCAACACAAGCCCCCCACCAGATCGTCGCTGGTTCTCGAAGTAGAGCATGAGCAGCTCATCTGGCACGTTGGGGGACAGTCCGCAGACCTCCACTGCCGCCCCTGCCTCTTCATCCATCAGAACCCCGGGAGACAGGACCAACTGGGTAGAGAAGCGCCCGCTCCACCCCACCTGCCCTCCCCAGGCCCTTCTACAGTGGTCCTCGGTACACTCTCATTGGGGGTGACCCCACAGCCAGCACTTACACCCCACTGCCCCTCCACTGGGCAGCCTCGGGCCACACTCTCAGCCAGGACTCCTCTGCCTGACTGTCCCTCTGTGTGCCGGATCTGCAGGCAGAAGGCCCCTACAGGAAAACAAAAGTGAAACTAAAGGCTAGAAGGAAGGAGGGTGGGAGGAAGGGGCAGGGCTCTCAGCTTGGGGCCTGAGGTGCCGCTTCTCTGCTGAAGCCTCAACCTCCAGCTCTGACCAGAAGGTGATGGCTGGTCTAGACCCCTCAGGACCCTCCTGCCAGCCCAGCCCACTGGCTTCATCTTGCCCAATCTAGCCTTTGGCTGTCAGGGTGGCCAGGAATGGTCCTCCAGTCCCCTGTGGCCTTGAAATGACCAATCACCCTCCCCACTGAGTCCACTAAGGGGCTTGAGTCACTGCCCCAATTCAGGGTCTCTAAGTCTCTGTGTTACCCTCACCCTCAGCAGCTGCAGCGTTGGTTCTCCAGGTCTGCTGTGCTGCCTTGCAACCTCCCCCAGCAAGTTTCCCAAACACGGTCCATTGCCCTGACACCTGCCAGGTAAGCTGGCTTCCCATGGTCCCGAAAGTGCTGAATGTGACCTGTAAGAGTGCATCCCAGCACAGCCTTTATCCAGCCTTCCGGGTCCCCTACCAGGGCCCTCCCTGGAGCTCTGTCTCCAGCCTATGCACCCACCCAGCCTTCCAATCTGACATTATCATTGCCATCATCATGGGTGATCCCACAGGTGACAAGCACTGTGCTGGCATGCCTTTCTGACACTAATCCTTAGCATAGAAAAGGAAATACAGGTGCAGAGAGGGCCCACAGAAGTGCCAGGTCTCATGCCCAGACTGTGCCTTTAGAATCCATACTCCTGCTTCCCCCTCCATATCACTCAAGCTCTATTTGCTTCCAGCCACTCAGAGTGAAGCCTAGCTCTCCACTTTCCAACCCCCATTCACCACTCAGCCCAGTGAAACTTATCCCCACCCATGCTATTCCTTTCTCCAGTGGGGCCAAAAACCCTGGGCAGCCTACACCCCTTACACCCATGGCACCTCTGCTGCCCCCTTCTCCTAAGACTCTGGTGTCTCTTGCTAGGTGGCAATGATGGCCTTTTAGCTGATCTACCTCTGCCACTTCTACCTACCCCCATGGTGGGCCCTCAACAGAGAGGGCTGGGTAGCCTTGTAAAGTGGTACCAGTAGCCGCTACAGCTCCCAGTGTCAGTAACAATAAAAGCAAAATCCATTTTGAACCTGTATCGGTGCCTGCTGTGGCACTCCCGTCACCGCGCAAATAACAACAGCCAGGACACAGATGGAAGGTACAAGCCTGCAAGAGATGAGCTTTCCATAGGTGCAGGGAGAGCCCCAAGTAACCACTGTCATGGCCTTTTATTGAGGCATTGTACAACAGGTATGGGGGCCCATGTACTGGGGCTACTTGCTTAGTTATTGCCACATGCTTTTTCTCCATGGGCTTGATTCTCACCCTGCTGCACCACAAATATCCAAACTATAACACCTGCTTGCTAACAAGCAACCAATTTTATCTCATTAACGCATGCAGTTGCTTAAGGGCTTGTCTCCAGGCAGCAAAACAGCTCCATGCAGGCTAGAAGATTGTCCCACTCCCAGCATCATCCTCAAGAACTGGTGGCTGCTTTTATAAGCCTGGTGCTCAGTCTCCTACAAGCCTGTCCAGCTCTGCTTGACAAGGTCCCAGTCCTCTCTGGTTCCATGCCCACTTGCACACCCCAATGCTTAAATAGGCTCCAGCCTCTCAGCTCATCCTCCAGAGCTACCGTTTTGCCCTGAAAATAAGATCTACCCCCAAAATAAGCCCTAGAAGAATTTCTATGCATTTGTTAAATATAAGCCCTACCCCAATAATAAGACCTAGTGATGGACGTGGCTATGCAGATACACCATGCATTTCAGTGAGAGAGGAAGACGTCCCCTGAAAATAAGCCCTAATGTGTCTTCTTGAGAAAAAATAAATATAAGACAGTGTCTTATTTTCATGGAAACACAATACAGACCTCACCTGCCTTAGTGCTCTTGCACGAGCCTATCCCTCTGCTTGGCCTGGCCTTCCCCATAGAGCCACAAAGTCACCCATCCTATGACCTCCCTTACCCTGCTCTTAGTGGCAGCTTTAATACAAACCTAAAAATCCTTAAAGACCTCTGACTTACACGAGCCCCTTCTGAAGCCTTATACTCAACTTGATATTTATTATTTTATTTTTCTTAAAGTCTCTTAAATTGTATTAGCTTCTGGGTGTACAAAACCTAAATATATCCCTGTCTGCTCTACTTCTTGCCTTCTCATACAACTCATCATCTATTTCCACACTGTATGGTTAGTACTCATTTTACCAATCCTGGCTGAGAAGGGCCTGCCACAGGCAGTGGTGCCCTGGAGCAGCTCACACCATAACCAGACTGTTATGTTTTCAGGAGTTTCCTATTAAACTGGTGATACCTTGAAACCAGCTGAGATGGGCATTATTTACACCATGGGCATGTCCAAAAGCTACACATCAGGGCTTCCTCTCGCCAGATCTGTTCCGTAAACACTGAACTCACACACTGTCGGCACAGGGCAGAGCCTTTCCCCAACCACTGCTAGGTCTGGGAGAAGACAGCTGTCCAAGGGTGGGGAGAGCAGAGAGCTGTTCAAAGCCTAGGTGGAGAGGCCCTGCTGCAGGGGACATCCTGAGGACAGTCAGCACTTCCTCAGGAGGACCTCCGCGGCCACGGGGGTAGTTTGCAGGCCCCCAGTGCTACCGTATCTCCAAGCCTCAGCCCTTACAGCTTATGAGTACGCGCAGAAGACAAGCAAGAGTACAGGGTCTCTAGGATGGAGCCTGGCAGAGGCTGGGCTGGTACAGAGAAATAGCCTACTAAACAAATACGACTCTCCATAAAGGATGGCTTTGGATGCAAAGGGAAAGTGAACAGTTGTGTTTTACAGTCAAGACTCCTTGGCAGCTTCAGCAAATCCTGAATTTAGGAATAAATTCCTTTACTCCCTGAAAACCCCGCCAAATTGGCTATATCAGGCCTCTGCCTCCAAGGGTCTTCAGCTCCCACCACCCAACGCTCCGCGCTTCAGTAGACAGTGCGGGAACCGGGCCTCGGGCTTAGGACCTAGAGTGAAGACTCTAGGGGGGCCGCCGGAAGGGTGCAGCAGGGTGCCCTGGAAGAAGCCCCGCTTTCTCGGCCTAGACCGCCGCCGAGCCCCGCCCCTTGGCCCCGCCCCTCTTAGCCCCACCTGGCCCCGCCCCCGCTCCGTCACAAGGCCTCGCTGCGTCTGCTGAGCCGCAGGCGCAGGCCCAGCCGAGCCGGCCGCCTAGCTGGTGCGAGTGCGGGCGCACCGGCCATCACCGCGCGGCCGCGCAGTGGACACCGTACGCACCGGCTTGCGGCGCCCTACAAGAGGTGAGCCCCCGGTCCGAGCCCAGAAGCGCGCGTGACCCGTCGCAGCCCCCTGGCCGACCCCCCCGCGCGGGCCCTGCGTAGCAGAGCTGGGCAGTCTTCGGTCGGTCAGTTTGTCCGGCCAGGGCGCGCGGCCGGCTCTGAGCCAGGGTGGCGGCGGCACTGGGGGCGGGGAGCCGCGGCGGCCTGGAGCCGGAGGGAGGGGGCGGCGCGCTGCGGCGGCGTCTGGACCCCGCGGCCCCAAGCGCCCCAGACCCGGCAGGAGGGCCCACTGGCCCTGGGTGCGGGTTCCGCAGCCGCCGCCCTCAACGCCTCGCTCGCACTCCTGCTTCATTCCCCCGCATGCCTTTTGGTGGCTTCCATCCCCCACACACCCCCGCACCCCGCTGTTCCCGGCGTACCCCACTGACAGGCACGCGGTAGCCGATCCAGGCCTGATCCCCCCACCCCAGGAGTGAGAGACGGTTGGGCCCTGCTCTTGAGATGGGGGGGCCAGGACTCTCGTTGGTCACAGATGGCCTGGGGATTTTCTGGGATAGAAATAGCCGCCTGCTCTGGCCCATTAAAGCTGCTTAAGGGGCGGGATGCGAAGGGGAGGGTCCGGGCACACCCTCATAAGTCCCTGGCCGCGCCCCCAGCTCCCACCAGCCTGAGCTCTGGTCCGGTAGAGGCGGGCAGCGGTGACAAGGGCCCTCCAGTTGCTTGTAAGAAACAACTAAAGCCCTAGATCCCGATGCTGACAGTCATCCCCTGGTCTGTCCCCTCCTCCACCTTTAGGGTCTCCCTAGAGCAGCTCCTTCCAAAGGCCCACGCCGGCCACTGAGTTCCCACCCACTTCTTCTGGCCCTGTTGTTCCGGGGCTCCCTACCGCAGGGAGCAAAGGTCATGGGTTACCCTTGTTTCACCGTGGGTTCCTTGCAGAAGGTGGGGCTGCCATGGCTGGTTTCACACTGTCAACCAGGGCTAACTCTTCTCTCTGTCTCCTCTAGGGGAAGACAACAGAACCTGAGGCCATGTCCCATGAAAAGAGTTTCTTGGTGTCTGGGGACAACTATCCTCCCCCCAATCCTGGATATCCTGGCGGGCCGCAGCCACCCATGCCTTCCTATGCACAGCCTCCCTACCCGGGGACCCCCTACCCACAGCCCCCTTTCCAACCTTCCCCCTACGGTCAGCCAGGGTATCCCCATGGCCCCAGCTCTTACCCCCAAGGGGGCTACCCTCAAGGCCCCTACTCCCAAGGGGGCTACCCTCAGGGCCCCTACCCCCAAGGGGGCTACCCTCAGGGTCCCTATCCCCCAGAGGGCTACCCACAGGGGCCATACCCTCAGAGCCCTTTCCCCCCCAACCCCTATGGACAACCACAGGTCTTCCAGGCGCAGGACCCTGACTGTGAGTGGGGCAGGGGCAGAGGCAGGGGCAGGAGTGGGACAGAGGCAGAGCCAGGGGCAGGAGTGAGACAGAGGCAGAGCTGGACAGGAGCAGGGCGGGGGTGGGGACGTGGGACTGGTGCAGGGACAGGGGAAGGGCAGGAGTGGGCCAGGGCAGCTGTCTCCAGGTTTGCTGACACAGTCCATCCATTCCTCAGCACCTCAGCGGGGGAACTACCAGGAGGAGGGGCCCCCGTCCTACTATGACAACCAAGACTTTCCTGCCACCAACTGGGATGACAAGAGCATCCGACAGGCCTTCATCCGGAAGGTGGGGCCGGGGTGTCCAGTAGGGTGGGAGGCCTGAGCCCGGTGGGCTCTAAGTTGCTCCCTCCCCAGGTGTTCCTGGTGCTGACTCTGCAGCTGTCAGTGACCCTATCCACGGTGTCTGTGTTCACTTTTGTTGGGGAGGTGAAGGGCTTTGTCCGGCAGCACGTCTGGACCTACTATGTCTCCTATGCCATCTTCTTTATCTCCCTCATCGTCCTCAGCTGTTGTGGGGACTTCCGGCGGAAGCACCCCTGGAACCTCGTTGCACTGGTAACCCCCAAACCTGGGCCTCTGGCCCTGATGTTCTAGTCATATGCACCCACTTTGGGGGGCCTGGTTCTCCTGGTTTCCCTTCTGCTGCAGAAGCAGGGGTCGTGGGTGAGGCAGGGAGCAGTTTGCACACCTCAGGTTGGTGCCCCCCTAATCCCTGTCCTGTCTCCCCACAGTCGATCCTGACCATCAGCTTGTCCTACATGGTGGGCGTGATCGCTAGCTTCTACAACACTGAGGCGGTCATCATGGCCGTGGGCATCACGACAGTGGTCTGCTTTACAGTCGTCATCTTCTCCATGCAGGTGAGTGGCTCCCCACGACAGTGCTGGGGCCCTGGGCCCCAGAGGTCTCCCAGGCACCCACTGACTCTGTCCCCCCAGACCCGCTACGACTTCACCTCATGCATGGGCCTGCTCCTGGTGAGCATGGTGGTGCTCTTCATCTTCGCCATTCTCTGCATCTTCATCCGGAACCGAATCCTGGAGATCGTGTATGCCTCCCTGGGTGCCCTGCTGTTCACCTGTGTAAGTGAGGGTGGGGGAAGGCCCTGGTGGGGAGGGGCTGGGATGCTGGGCAGGCAGGCTTGTCCCTCTAAACCCCTTGCTGTCACCCTCAGTTTCTGGCAGTGGACACTCAGCTACTGCTGGGGAATAAGCAGCTGTCCCTGAGCCCGGAGGAGTATGTGTTTGCTGCACTGAACCTGTATACAGACATCATCAACATCTTCCTGTACATCCTTACCATCATTGGCCGTGCCAAGGAATAGCCCAACCCCTCAGCTTACTGTGCCCCATCAGATGGCATGGCTGGCCTGGACCCTGCCCCTGGCATGGCAGTGTCATCTGTATCTCCCCTCTCTCTTGTCCTGGGCACGGCTAGGGGCAAAGGAAGCCCCTCTCCGACCCTCCTGTATGTACACTGCAGATACTTCCATTTGGACCCACTGTGGCCACAGCATGGCCCCTTTGTCCCCCCCGCCTCACCAAAGGGTAACAAGGCCACGTTTTTGGGCCACCTCCTATCCACTCATTGTTGCATGAGCCCTGTCTGCCAGCTCACCCCAGGGTCTAGGGGTAACATCAGGTCCCAAGGGAGACAGATTGATTGAGCCAAGAGGTGAGGGTGCACGTCTTCCCCCTATCCCAGCTCCCCAGCCTGGCATAGAGTACCCTTCCCCACCCCCCCAACACTCTGGAGTACTGCCCTCTGGGGGACATGCAGGTGGGGGTCTCATCCCTGTGCTGAGCCCTGAGGGCAGAAAGGACAGCATGTTTCAGGGAGGAATAAGCCTTCCTCTCACTCTGCTGTCATTAAAATTCTAATAAATGGGATCTTCTGTTCTCTGTCTTCCCAGTCATTCTTCTCATTGCCCCCATGAGGTGGGGAGGGGACCTGGGTACCCCCTGGCTGATGGGACACAGGACCAAGGCATCAATGAGTTTCATGACAGTAGCTGGTCCTCCCTGTACACTGTGCATTCTTTCTTGGCATCCCCTGCCACATTATGTGTCCTGGGATTCTGAACTGATGGACAGACCAGGCTTCCAGAGTCAGGCAGGCCTGTGCCTACAAAGATGGTAAGTAGTGGCCTAACTATGTCTGCCAATTGCTCCTGGAAGAGCCACAGCATGGCAGCAGGCCCCCCTATAAGCCCTCTTACCATCTACAGCCCAGGCCAAGGGCAGATAGAATCAGTCATTGATCCTTGGGCTCTGCCAGGCTCTCCTAGGGATCTCCAGTCACTGTGAAGTCCATCTGACTGAGTGCCCTGAAGTGCTGCCTGGCCCACATCAGACAAAGCCTTCTGAACCTCTGTATCCTTGTTACCAGAAACCGGCGGACCAGAATCCCTGTCAGGGAGTTGGACAAAAGCTCTGAGAACTCAGCCAGTCAGTCCCTGTCTTCTAGCTCCCAGCCACTTCTAAGAGGGGTCCCTCTGTTGCCAGGGCTCCGTCAGCCTTCCTGAGCTCCTAACTCCCAGTGGCTACGGGGAGAGGCAGCCTTGGACTCAGACATTCCCTACTGTGTAGGCCTTTCTTCCCAGTCTCTCCATCCAGCTTGGCATGAGATCCTCTCCTGCTTTTCCACCTCCTCTCCACCAGTATGTCAATTCACTTATTTAACTGACAGCAGCTCCTCATGCATGTGAAGGGACCCACACACCATAACCCCATGCCACCTCAGTGTCCACAGACAGCTGAGGCCTGCCCAAAGCCAAAATTGTCTTGCCTGAAACCTGCTGCTTCTGTGCGATCTCCCCAGGCCAGAGTAGGGCCAACCACCCTCCTCTCTCCCTACCACTTCCCACTGATCCTGCAGGCTGAGCTCCACCAACCCTCCAGGTGCCAAATGGAAATGGCAATCACACTGCCTGCCTGCTTACAATGGGTGCCCTCCAATGGGTGCCCTCAGGATGAAGTCATACTCCTTAGTCTTGCACACAGGGCTAAGCTTAGTCACATGCTGAGCATGGGGCAGGCAACACGTCCACCTTCCCCCACCTTCCAGCAGTTTCTTTGAGCTTGTACAGTTCCTTCTGAGTGAGTGGAGGTTCTCTGAGCATTGTAATTAGGAGAAGCGACCTACCTCGTGCTAGCTCCTAGATCCATCAAGATTTTACTCCAGGCTCCGGGCCTATAGCTCAACCGGCTAAGGCGCCAGCCACGTACACCTAAGGTGGCGGGTTCGAATCCCCAGCCCGGACCCGCCAAACAACAATGACGGCTGCAATCAAAAAATAGCCGGGCGTTGTGGCGGGCGCCTGTGGTCCCAG
>CAUYTI010035580.1:0-10298 GCA_963575145.1 Galago senegalensis | reverse complement strand
TTATATCCAGTCAGCCAGGCTGTGCCTTTTTAGAGAGCAATTTAAGCCAGTCATCTTGATTAATAATCTTGATAAGTTTGGTAAAATTTTTGGTATCAAGTTTTTTGAAAGTCCAGTGGGCATCTTTAATCCTTTTGTCACTGTGGAAATTGGAATTTGATCAAAATTTTTTGGGTGGGTTTATTTATGTGGTGGAAGATTGCCCTGATCATTATGAAGAATAGGTCTGAGAATGCCCTGGAGGGCTGGTTTAGTTATGACAAATTTCTTCAACATGTGAATGTCATTAAAGTATTTAATTTCTTCATCATAAATGAAACTCAGTTTAGCTGGATACAGGATTCTGGGTTGAAAGTTATTTATTTATTTATTTTGAGGAGATTGAAGGTCGATGACCACCCTCTTCTAGCCTGAAAGCTTTCAGCAGAGACATCAGCAGTTATTCTAAAATTCTTCTCCTTGTAAGTTAAGGTTTTCTTGCGTCTAGCTGCTTTCAGAATTTTGTCTTTCATGTTAACTTTAGTGAAGTTGATTATAATGTGCCTGGGGGATGTCTTGTTCAGGTTGAGTCGTGCTGGGGTTCTGAAGCTGTCTGCTATCTGAATTTCAGGATCTCTTAGCATGTCTGGAAAGTTCTCTTTCATAATTTCATGCAGAAGAACCCCTGTGTTTTATGAGGCAACTTCATTGCCTTCAAGGATTCCTATAAGGTGAATATTAGTTTTATTCAAATTATCCCAGAGCTCTCTGAGCAAGTGATCTATTTTTGCTCTCCATTAGTCTTGATCTTTGGATCTTTGGGCGCAATCAAAATCTTTGTCTTCAGTGTCAGAGATCCTCTATTCTGCCTGGTCCATTCTCTGAATGAGGGCTTCAATCAAACTTTCAAATCCTTGAGGGTTGCAACCTCTTGCTTCAGTATGTTGCAATCTTTGGTCATTTTATCTTTGAAATTATTGAACTCTTGAGACAGCTTTTGAATAATTTGAAATTCTAATTTTCTCCTTTCCTCCATTCTATTGATCTTATTCACTACCCAGAATCTGAACTCAATTTCTGACATCTCAGACATCTGTTTGTGGAAAGGATCTTCAATTACATTTGCCCCATTTTTCCTTGGGGGGGGGTTGTTCTGCTCTGGTTGTTTTGGTTAACAGAGTTCTTCCACTGATTCCACCCCATGCTGAATTTGCACCTTTCCAAGACCGTCCCTAAAACTGTTCTGCTGGTGGCTTCTCCTGGTTGTCTCCTGGGTGCCTGCTGCCAAGCCCCCAGGAAGCCAGGAAGGCGGCCAAGTGAATAGCCAGATGGTGGGATTCAGTCTTGGGCACTCGCCAGTAGTGATCCCAAGGAAAGTGGGGATGGGATGGCGGCTGCGTGGGCAGCCAGTTGGTGGGGCTCAGTCCTGGGTGCCTACCGCCAAGCCCCCTGGAAGCGGGGATGGTGGCAGAGCGAATAGCCGGTCAGCAGAATTTAGTCATGGGCACTCACAGGTAGTGTTCTCCTGGAAAGCGGGAAGGGCGGCCGGGGAGACAGCTGGGCGCAGAATGTGCTGGCTGGCGGGATCAGAGCCAGCATGGTTCAAGCATTTCTCCCAGTGCAGGACTAGGGCAGGGGCTTGGTCTCACAGGAGTAGAGGAACATTGCTCTTGGGTCTCCTCTCACTGTCTCTGCTGGCAAGGGTGGTGGAGGGTGGACTGGAAACTCAAAAGGGCCGTGCGCTCACCAGTTCCACTTTTCTGCCTGGGAGAGGGTGTTTGGAGTCTCAGCAGGGTCCCTCCAGGGAGTAGACCCCCCAGTGGGTAGCTCTCACTCATGGCGTGAGATAATAGGTCCTCAGTTTATCAATCATCTTTAGGAGACTCAGAGGAGCAGTTGAAGAGAAAACAAAGGAAAAACACAACTTTCTTGGGGGAGGGGATAGACACTTTTCCTTTGGGGTGTATTATGTACCCGTAGATTGCCTTCTAGGAGTCACAGCTTGCCTCTGCAGCAGTGTCCTGCTGGTATCACTCTTCTCTCTCAGCTGGGCTCCCAGTCTTCAACTTTGTTGGGTGTTTTCTGGACTTTATCCTTTCTTCTGGACGGGAGCTTCTGTAGGAGGATGGTACCTGTTGGCCATCTTGCCCATCCCCCAATATTCTTTTATTAAGAAAACTAACTGAAAAGTGGTTTGTCATTCTATTAAAATAACAGGTAGTTCCAAAGGAATTATGATTAAAGAGAAAACTGAGATCATAATACTTAGTTTTCTATAAAGTTGTCATGTTCATTTTGCAAAGTTTGATACAAATGATATTTCTCAGTTACATTAAGTGAACAAGAGTACAAAGATGGTCACATTTTCTTGAAAGTGATTAAAGTGATATTTTCACCTTAAATAAAGCACCAGCAATAAACTCAAGATTTTCATTATAACCTGTGAATCATTTCTCAACAGACTGGAAATAACCATCTCAAATCTACATGTTTGTCACTTTGAAATATCATATGTGTCTGTGTATGTGCATGTATGTGTGTGTGTGTGTGTGTGTGTCTAGTTATTTTCCATGGTTTTCTTGAAGACAAATTTCTAGTTAACCAGTACTTACAACTCTTCTTGGTATAACTTTGAAACCCAAGAACTTGGTATTTTTAAATGGTTAATGCCATGTTGAAATAGCTGTTTGTTTAAATTATTTTTTCTGCTCTTGGTGTATCACAGCTTCATCTGCAGCCTCACTCCAGAAGAAACCAAAGGCACAATTAATACTTATAGATTGAATATCTGGATTTTTTTTAATACCAAGATCCAAATGTTAAAAACTCAGAATTTTTCAGGTTACTGGAAAAGAGACTTGATAAAGGCCCTTTAAGTTCTTCCAAGTATGGCATTGGTGCTTTAATGGGGATTGCATTAAATATGTAGATTGCTTTAGGTAGCATGACATTTTTGCAGTGTTAATAATTCCTAGCCATGAGAATGGTGTGTTCTTCTATTTGTTAACATCTTCTGCTATTTCTTTTCTCAGGTTTTCATAATTCTCTTTATAGAGATCTTTCATGTCTATAGAGGTCATTCATATCCTTTAATAGGTATATTCCTAGGCATTTCATTCTTTTTTTGAAGCTACCATGAAGAGCATTGTGTCTTTGATTTACTTTGTTTCATATGGAATGAGGAATAAAAAATGGCCAATACAATGTCAAGACAGAAAAGCAAATCTGGAAGCACCGTATTACCAGACTTCAGTTTATACTGCAACTGCAATTTGGAGTTTACGTAACAAATGCAAACAATGTAGCCTAATTGTTAGTACCTTCATATTAATGGCCAACACAATTTCAAGACACAGATGCTAATCTGGAAGCATAGTATTGCTGCACTTCAGATTATGCTCAACTGCAATTTGGAGTTTACCAAACAAATGCAAACAATGTAGCCTAATTGTTAGTACCCTCATAACCCTGATGCCTTTCCTGGCCATCAAAGCTATACCCCAGGTCTAATGAATGCTATCAGAATAGAAGGGGTCTTCATGTCTACCAGCCAGGTAATCCTATTCCAGGAGGTGTATATTCATTCTATTTGAATTATTCTTATATCTATGTATGAACACAGTGATGCAAAGTAGATTTTTTGAAGAGAGTTAAAGGAGACTGTCATAGCATGATTTGACCTCTAGATATAATCTGGCCCAAAAACAAATGTGGACATTGTTGGGCTGGCATATAATGACCAGCTTATCAATCTGATAAGAATCTTCTCACTCTAACAAAATAATTCACCCACTGGACATAGGTAGGGGTGTGTGTGTGTGTGTGTGTGTGTGTGTGTGTGGGTGTGTGTCTTTATGTGTAGAAAGAGAGATATGGGAATAGAGAAAAAGGAGAGGGGAAAAGAGAGAGATAGTTTATTTCTACCCTAGAAACAAACACTGAGCAGTCTTTTTTCTTTTTTATTGTTGAGGATTCATTGAGGGTACAAAGAACCAGGTTATACTGATTGCATTTATTAGTTAAAGACCCTTGTATATTTATGTCCTGCCCCCAAAAGGTGTACCACACCCCATGACCCATCCCCTCTCTCTCCTTACCTTTCTCTGCTCTCACCATCCCCCATCCCCACTGTGTACTAGGTCATTAATTGTCCTCATATCAGCATTGAGTATATAGCATTCATGCTTCTCCATTCTCCTGATACTTTACTAAAAATAATGTGTTCCACTTCCACTCAGGATAATACAAAAGATGTAAAGTTTCCATCTTTTTAAGTGCCTGAATAGTATTCCATGGTATACACATACCACAGCTTGAAAATCCATTCCTGGGTTGGTGGGCATTTAGGCTGTTTCCACATTTTGGCAATTGTAAATTGAGCTGCAATAAACAATTTAGTGCAAGTATCATTATGGTAAAAAGTTTTTTTTTTTCCTTCTGGGTAGATGCCCAGCAATAGGATTGCAGGATCAAACAGGAGGTCTAGCTCAAGCTCTTTGAGAGTTTTTCATACTTCTTTCCAAAAGGGTTGTATTAGTTTGCAGTTCCACCTGCAGTATAAAAGTGTTCCCTTCTCTCCACATCCATGTTAGCATTGCATCACAATTTTTATATTTTGTCTTGTGGGCTATTCTCACTGAGGTTAGATGATATCTCAGGGTGGTTTTGATTTGCATTCCTCTAATAATTAGGGATGATGAGCATCTTTTTAAATATGTTTGTTAGTCATTTGTCTGTCTTCTTTAGAAAAGGTTCTATTCGTCTCTCTTGCCCAGTGATATAAGGAATTGTTGGCTCTTTTTATGTTGATTAATTTGAGTTCTCTGTAGATCCTAGTTATCAAGCTTTTGTCTGATTCAAAATATGCAAATAATTTTTCTCAATGTGTAGTTTGCCTATTTACTTTGGTTGTTGTCTCCTTAGCTGTAGAGAAGCTTTCCATTTAAGTAAGTTCCAGTTGTTTATTTTTGTTTTTGTTGCAATTGCTATAGAAGTTTTCCTTATAAAGCCTTTCCCCAGGCCAATATCTTCATGTGTTTTCCCCATACTTTCTTTGAGGATTTATACTGTTTCTTGCCTTAGATTTAGGTTTTTTATGTATCTTGAATCAATTTTTGTGAGTGGAGAAAGGTGTGGATCCAGTTTCAGTCTTTTATATGTGGATATCCAATTCTCCCAGCACCATTTATTGAATTGGGATTCTTTCCCCCACTGTATGTTCTAGTTTAGTTTATCAATGATTAGGTGGCTGTAAGGTGTTAGTTTCATTTCCTGGTTTTCTATTTCATTCTATATGTCTATGTCTCTATTTTTCTGCCAGTACCATGCTGTTTTGACCACTATATCCTTGTAGTACAGCCTAAAGTCTGATATACTGATGCCCCCAGCTTTGTTTTTATTACTAAGACCTGCCTTAGGTACAAAGGCTACTGATTCGGTGACTTTTATTTTATATCCTAGGACATCACTGTATTTTTGGATCACTTCCAGGAGTCTTGTGAAGGAGTCTTTGGAGTTCTCTAAGTATAAGCTCATATTGGCAACAAAGAGGGAGAGTTTGACCTCATCTGCTCCCATTTGGATGCTCTTTATTTGTTTCTCTTGCCTGATTGTATTGGCTAGAACTTCCAGCACTATGTTGAATAACAGTGGTGATAGAGGACAACCTTGTCAGGTTCCAGTCCTAAGTTGAAAAGCTTTCAGTTATACTCCATTCAGTAAAACATTTGCTATGGATTTTTCATAGATGGCTTGGATCAGTTTAAGAAATGTGTCACCTATGCCTATACTCTTCAGTGTTCTAAGTAGAAAAGGATGCTGGATTTTACTGAATGCTTTTTCTGCATCTATTGAGAGGATCGTATGATCTTTGTTTTTCCTTCTGCCGTTTATGGTGAATTAGGTTTACGGACTTGTGTATCTTAAACCAGCCTTGCATCCCTGGAATGAAAACTACTTGATCATAATGTATAACTTTTTTGATGAGAAGCTATAGTATATTGGCAAAGATTTTGTTGAGAATTTTTGACTATATTCATTAGTGAAATTGGTCTGAAGTTCTCCTTTTTATTTATTTTTTTTTTTAGTCTTTTCCTGCTTTTGGTATCAGGATAAAGTTTACTTCTTAAAACATGTTGAAGAAGATTCCTTCTTCTTCAATTTTTTGGAATAATTTCTGAAGTATGATAGTAAGCTCTTCTTTGAAGGTTTTATAGAATTCTGGTGTTGAGCCATCTGGACCTGGAGATCTATTTCTTCCTAGTTAAGGCTAGGGAGAGGGTGTGATTCCAAATATTGATCCATTTCCTTCACATTGTCCAATTTCTGGGCATAGAGTTTCTTGTAGTACTCAGAATCTCTTGTATCTCTGTGGCATTTGTTACTATTTCCCTTTTATCATTTCTGATTGAAGGTACTAGAGATTTTACTTTTCTATTTCTAGTTATTCTGGCCAAAGAATTATCTATTTTATTGATTTTTTCAAAAAACCAACTCCATGTTTCATTAATAGTCTAAATGATTCTTTTGTTTTTAATTTCATTAATCTCTGATTTAATTTGGGGTATTTCTTCCCTTCTGCTGTGTTTAGGCTTAGATTCTTCTTCTTCCAATTCCACAATAAGGCTTGTGAGTTTGTTGATGTGCTCTGTTTCTGTTTTTCAGATGTAGGCATCTAAAGCGATATATTTTTCTTTCAGGACAGCATTTTGCTCTATCCAACAGATTTTGGTACTTTGTGTCTTCATTGTTATACTCAAGGGAGTTAATGATTTCCTCTTTTATCGCTTCCTGAACCCAACTTTCATTTAGCATAAGAGTGTTTCATTTCCAAGCCTTTCTGTGTGGTTGAATGTTTGTTGGGTTTGAGTTCCACCTTTAATGAGTTATGGTCTGAGAAGGTTCAAGGTAAAATTTAAATTCTTTAAATTCTTTTGAGGTTTGTTTCTGTTCCTAGGATATGATCAATTTTGGAGACTGTTCCATGGGCTGATGAGCAGAATGTATATTATTTAGCATTGGAATGGGTTGTTCTATATACATCCATCAAGCACAGTTGTTCTAGTGTCACATTTATGTCCCTGTATCTTTGTTTAGTTTCTCTTTAAAGGATCTGTTCAGCTCTGTAAAGGGAGTATTAAAGTCCCCTGCTATTATGGTATTATGGGTTATCATATGATTTAGATTAATTAAGGTGTGTTTAAAGAGTCTGGGAGAACTTAAGTTGGGTGCATAAATATTTAGAATTGAAATATCTTCTTATTTTCTTTTTATCTTGACCAATATTAAGTATTCATTGTTGTTTTGATTCTTTATTTTAGTTGCTTTAAATCCACTTGCCTCTGAAAATAAGATTTCAACCCCTCTTTTCTTCTGAATTCTGTTTGCCTGAAAATTGTCTTCTACCCTTTAACTCTAAGTTTTAATTTGTCAATTGAGGCTAGGTGTGCTTCTTGCAGACAGCAAATGGATGACTTGGTTTTTTTTTTTCGTTTTTTTTTTTATCCAATCAGCCAATGTATACCTCTTCAGTGGGGAATTCAAGCCATTAACATTTATTGAGATAATTAATAAGTGTGGTGGAGTGCTAGTCATCTGATTTTCTGAAAATCCATTGCTTAGTTTTATCTTTTGCATCATTGTGGAAGCTAGGTTTTTTCCTTTAGCTTCTGGGTGCTTATGTTGCTGGTGGTCCACTGTGATGGTCAGTGTGTACAATAGGTTGAAGTAGTTGTAGAGCTGGTCTTGCTGTGGCAAACTTCCTCAATGTTTGCATGTCAGTAAAAGATTTGATTTCTCCATCACATTTAAAGCTTAACTTAGCAGGATATAGAACTCTTGGATGGAAATTGTTTTGTTTAAGTACATTAAAGTTAGATGACCATTGTCTTCTGGCTTCGAAAGTTTCATTTGAGAAGTCTTCATTCACCTTGATGGATTTGACCCTGTAGGTCAATTGGTGCTTATTCCTTGCTGCTTGAAGAATTTTTTCTTTTTTCTTCACTTTGGACAGCTTCATCACAATGTGTCTTAGAGAAGCTCTACTTGAGTTGAGGCAACCTGGGGTCCAATATCTCTGTGAAAGGAGTGTGTCAGAATCTTTGGTGATATTTGGGACATTTTAAGTTATAATATTCTCCAGTATGGCTTCTAGTCTTCTGGGACATTCTTCTTCCCCTTCTGGGATACCTATAACTTGTATGTTTAAATGCTTTATGTAGTCCTATAATTCTGTCAGTGAACGTTCTGCTTTCTCTCTCTTTTCATCTGAATCTTTAACTATCTGAGTTATCTTAAGAGCTTTGTCCTCTACTACTGAGATTCTTTCTTCTACATGGTCTAATCTGTTACTGATACATTCTACTAAATCTTTATGTTCCCATATTGGCTGCTGCATCATTTCTACAATCATCATATCATTTCTCTCTAATCTGATTCTGTTTGGGGATTTCTTTTTGGTTGTTTTCCACTTTCTCAGTAATTTCTTTATTGTTTCTATCATCTGTACTTTAAATTACCCTTCTGTCATTTCTAACATGTCTTTATAGGTGGAATCCTCTGCAGTAGCTATCTCATGGTCCTTTGGGGTTGGAGAGTTTCTCTGGTGTGGTGTTTCATGTTGCCAGGATTTTTCTGCTGTTTCTTCCTCATGTGAAATTTCTTTTATCTATTTCATAATTGTTCTTTCACTTCCTCTTGCTCTTTTAAGTTTCCATGACTCAGACCTAAGGTGTTGATGAGTCCTTTTGGTACAGCACTAAAAGGATGAGAATATCGGAAGGCAAGATGGGACAAAAGATACCAAAAGAAAGAGAAAAAGAGAAAGGAAAGGTGTGAGTAAAAAGGAAGATTGAAAAGAAGAAGAGAGGCACATAAAGAGGGAGACAGGAGTAATAAAGGTGTACGGAAGGGCATTTGGACCCATGCCTTTAAAACTTCCCAAATTCTGGGGGTTCTAGGTTGGGTGGGTCCCTTGAGGTCAGCAGCTCTTTGACAGCCTGAGCAGACACAGTACCCCACCTGCACCAAATAGAGAGAACAAACAGAAATAGTATAAATCAAATGAAACCAACCAAACAAAAAAACCTTACAGGTTAAAATTTGGGAAAAAAAAAATAACAGGTGCAGAAACACTAGCAATATGAAGCTAAAGAAAGCAACAATAAAAAGTTATATTTACACTTTTTAAAATGAAGAAAAAGAAATAAAAGAAAAATCTGGGGTCAAAAGTTGAAATAAAAAAATGAAAAAAAAAAGCAATATATTTATCTTGTTGACTACTGCTTGGGCAACAGGTGATCTTCTGGGGTATGAGATGCCAATCACAATGCTGATACAGCTGTATAAAATGGAGAATGGAGGCCTCTGTTGACTTATTTGGCTTCAATCTCTGCAGGGCTGAGAGCCTGAATCTCTCTTCTACCTACTTAAAAGACACTTTGTACCATGACCCTTGGGAAAGCATATGTCACTGATATCTCTCTCAAAGGGGTTGCACACTTATCAGGTGCACCAAAACCAGCCTCACTATAAGCTCCTGAGGGCCAAAGCTGCAAGGCAGCTCTGCTACTGCTGAACACTGAAAGCTCTGCTCTTCCCTGGAATCTCAGTCCCAAACCTTTGGGAGCTTTTAAAAGTCACTAGATCACTTGCCCAAGTTCTCCCACCCAGCAAGGGCCTCACTCTGGGACCCAAGGGCAAAGGCTGCAGGGCAGCTCTCCCACAATGGCTGCCCACAGCAATGTAAAGAAAAACACTACTCTGGCCCATTGGCTGATTCCCAAACTCTGGACACCACTCAGAGTCACTTACACACTCACCCACAGTCTCCTAAGGTAATTCACCCAAGTGCCCAACTCCCAATAAACAAAACAACCCAGAGAGTAGGCCTTCCCTGTCTGCAACCTTGTTGTTGCTATAGCTACAGCAGTGGTATGTGCCACGGCCTCAGACTGACTGCAACCAGTTGCCACTTCTTCAAGGTTTTTGTCTTCCTCCTAGGGTCCAGAAGTCTCCTGCTGCCTCCCTGCATCCCCGAAGGTATGTTTCTGGGCAGAGCCCACAAGCCAGAGCTGTCTGGAGTCTACTCTCCTCAATCTCACAGTGACTGGTTGCAAAGAAGTTGTTACTCAACTGCCAGTTTGCTGTTTTGCACATTTTTAAAAAAAGAATTTCAAACTTCAAGACAAGAATCTCCCTTCTCAGCATACCCACTCTTGCTTCAGTCAAACTTTACGATACTCTAAGCAAAAGACCTTGTTGAGGGGGGAGGGAGAAGGGAGGGGGGAATGGGAGGAGGGAGGGGGTTTGGAGGGATCACT